>PVLD010004104.1:0-37500 GCA_004027595.1 Dinomys branickii
TTTTTTTTTTTTTTTTTTTTTTGCGGTACTGGGGATCGAACTCAGGACCCTGCGCTTGCTAGGCAAGCGCTTATTCCACTGAGCTATATCCCCAGCCCCCTATTTTTGATTTCGTTCACAGAACGCACACTTTTCGTTGGCTGCGCTGACATGGGACACTTCCGTCCCTTCCTCCTGCAGTAAAGAGCAGCAAACACGACTGAGCAAGAATGAGACTGGATGGTAGAGGAGGGACCATGAGAGGATGGGGTGCAAAAATCCGTAAAAGGACTATTTCAAAAAGGAGGAGGAGTTCGAAGACGCCAGGCGGCCTAGTCAGATGTACATAAGAACTGATCAGCAGACTTGCAAAGGAGCACTCGGAGCCCTGCTCTTGCGGAGTGGGAAGCCTTGGGAAAGCAGGCGTGACAGAGTGCAGAAGTTACCCAGATGGGTGCGAGTCACACAGGGCTGGATGAAGGAAGAGCTGCTTACGGCAGAGTGCACTTGGCGTTAGCCTACACGACACTCTTAACGTCTGATTTACGATGCTCAAAGGCAAGGACTTTCCCTGAATAAAGATTTGACTAGGAATCCCGTCCAGCCATGAACCAAGACCCCTACTTCTTCATTTTAGACCACATGGAAGCTAACCCTTCAATAACATCAACACAGCGATGCTGAGGAACCCCACAGGACCAGAGTTGCCCGTTAAGCTCCTTGATGAATTTCGTGGCAGTAGGATCACACCTGACTCTTCATAATCGTTCCAAATTTGATAGAGAAGAAACAAAGAACTGAGTTATCAACAATGCCTATTACACAGGTAGCTTTAAGACTTTGGCATAAATGTTGGAAGCGCCCCATAACATCTAGTGAGCTGCTGCTCTCTTCACGTAGCCACTAAGTTCTCTGTCCTGATAAACCAGGTGAAGTCTCATTATCGCCACTAATGGAAACGGTGATCAAAATCCTGTCCACGTGTAAGCAAACGTTTAGACATCACTGTAGTACAAGGCTCATTGACATTAATTCCCCGCGAAAGACTCCCCTCCCGCTTCTCCAGCATTTATCTCTGCCTTCTCGCCACTTGGTGGCCAGTCCTGGAAGTCTTTAATGAATGTCTTCTCCTGCCTCCACGTCCTGATTCTGCTGAAAATGTTTGCAGCAGCTTCTGTCCTCACGCACCTCATTCACTGCTGTGCGCAAGTCCCTGGGTGACTTCTGGCCTTCCCCAAAGTCTAACAGCTGCAAAGGTCAAACGCTTTGGAACGATTCGTGACACCGAGGCGGCCACAAGAGCACAACTAAAAATGTTCACGAGGGAGGACCCCAAGACCTGCTGTAGCAAGTGCCAAGAGTGACAGGACAAGCATGTTTTAAGGCACATCAATCCCTTATTTCTAAGGGGATTGATGGCAGTGTGTCTTTTGCTGTAATAATTTTTTAAACATTCACTCTATGTTTTGGTCACATTGCGTATCATATTAAAATCACATTGGCATTGTGTACTAATTTTAGGATTTAGACAAAACAATAATTCTAAAAAAGATCAAATATGCCATAATTCTAAACTGCATATAACAGCAAATAGCATACAAAATAATATTAACTCTGTAATATTAACTCACAGGTAAGAATCAGAATTCAAAAAAATATGCAAAATAAATAAAAGGCCACAAAGATGCGTATTTTAAGAAAAAAATGTGTTTGGGGAGGGAGTTGGTGGTGGAGAAAATGAATTTAAAGAGGAATTTATTTCTCTTTTCACCTCAGTCTAGATGCTATGCATGAAAGTGGCTCTCACAGAGTAAATGATCTGAGCCCTTCTGAGAATTTTCAGCATTGAAATTTTTAAGGATAGAAAAATATGTTTTATGAAATCCTATAAGTCACCTGGTAATAAACTGAAACTTTCAGATAGCCAGGATTTCTCTAAGTTTTCCACGCATCTCACATCCCTTGACTGCTTATCCTCATGTCTGTTCTCAAGAGCTAAAAGATGATTGTGGCATCCTGAATTGTGGCTCCAGAACTGTTTCCAGAGCAAAGGAAACTGACTTCAAATTGCCTGCCAGAGGCATAAGTATACAGAGCTGTATCTGCTTCTTGCAGTTACACTATGAACTGCTGAGGAGTATTTCTTTATGGTACAAAATTAGAACATAAGAAAGTGCTGTCAGATGGAGCATGGGAGAATCCGCTCCGATTTGTTTCCCTGTCAGCACCCATATTTTCCTGTGTGATTCCTCTGAAGGGGTTGCAGGGGAGGTTCTTACAGGTTGGTTCCGGGGCATTGTTTTCTCCTGCCAAGTGCATATGTGCAGCACTGCCTTACCAAAAGTTTTATGAACCAGGAAAAATTAAGTTCCAGTTCTAACTGATGTCAAACAAAAATGTCACTCGCCATGAATGTCCCATTTCACTTGAGATCTAGTCCACTTCATGGCAAAGTTCTCAGTTCTTTTATATTCTATAAGAATATGTTGAATACGGGCTGGAGGTACAGCTCAGTGGGCTAAGTGCTTGCCGCTGAGCACTAGGTCCCTGAGTTCGATCCCCGGTCCCGGAAAAAAAAAAAAAAGAATATGTTGAATATTCATTATATATAAGATACTGATGATTCCATGCTGGGAATACAGTGGAATTGTTCATAGGTACTGCAATTTAATACCTTTCTTACTTAGACACAAAAATGACTTACACTTTCCACATTGAATAAAACATTTACTCTATATTTATTCAGCTTCGACAACATTAACAGGTTAATATAAATATGTTACAAATACCATAAAGCCCCTACCGTTATTCTACTAAGACCATCAATAGCTTAATAAAGTCATGATAAAAATGAATACTTTTGCTAGTTCAAATAACTTTATGAGCATATCACTTTACCGGCCCCCAGAAGTTCAAAAATATTATGTCTGAAAGGGCAGAGATAGTGCCTCACTATCAGAGAAAGTTCTTCCCCGTAACCTTAGTCTGAGATGTTTGTTACAGTCACCAAGCCTCCAACTTTCAGGGATCCTTGGTTCTTCCTTAGTTTCTTGTATTTAGTTGTAAGTTTTCACTATTGATTTATTTTTACTGCACTTTTCTGTTTACCAACAATTGTTTCTTGGTTCTGTGTGTTCATTGGCCTTTAGTGAACTTTCCACCTGCAGGGCTTCTCAGCGTTGACCCTTTTACACACAGCCTCCAGATCAGGCTCCCTAAAATGTCTCTTCCAGCGCCCCACTCTCCACTCAAAGTTTCAGGGCTTTTTATTTTCTGCTTCATCAAATTTCAACTTCTTAGCTCAGCTTCTAAAGTCTTCCATAGTATCTACTATTTTTTTGTGAAAAAAATGATGAACTTTTATTGCTTTCTGATAACTGACCATTATGACACTCTTAAGTTTAGCTTTTACACAATCTGATCAATTTCTTTTATCTCTACACCTGAACCATAAGGGCCATACTAAAATAAATAACATACATACATACAGCAAGCAAACACATGGAATATGAAACAAATAGGACTCTATTTCATTTTCCTGTCCTATTTATACCTTCATCAGCCATACCAGACCTTACATCCCTAGTGCTCCTCTAAATGCTAAAGAACTTGAAGTCCCCTGAAATGCTCTGATGTACCTGGTTTGTTGAGACGAGCACATTGATTCTGTCTTCTAGGCAGCTTCTAAAGTCCTTGAGGGCAGGAAACACGCACTTTTCCACGTCTTGCACCCCCGGCCCCACGTGGCATATTGGGATATGGCTCCATGGGCTCTTTCAGTCGGTTTCCACATTCAGTTATGAGAGCAGAAAAGAATCCTCAGATAAGAATTACACACAGTAGGGTTTTGTTCTCTTCATTCTGATTCTGATTCCAATTCATTCAGCAAATATTTGCCACATTTGCTATTACATGCAAGTAGTCCACATTCTTCGTCAAGCTGATAGGAACTTAAAATCCTTTTGAAATGGGCTGAAGAAGGGGCCACGTCTTCAAGGTTGGTGCCGGCCATGTTAGCAGCCTCCTTTCCTCTCTCTCAAGTACTGGCACCTCTTAGGACAGAGTCACTTTGCAGTATTTTCCTTTCCTTCCTCCCTTCACGTGATGGCTTTGTATGTGTAGTGGCACCTTGGCCTACAAACTTAATGTGCTTTATAATTTAGGGGAAGATGGCTGTGTCTGTGTTTGTGGGTGGTAGATGGTCATGGTCATGTGTGTCACCCAATGTGGAGTTTGTGAACAGAAGCAAAATTTTGCAGGACATTTTTGTTTGCAAACCTAATTGTTTGTAGACAGAAGCATTTGCAAACCGAGGTATTACCTTATTCAATGATTTTAAGTCCAAGCGCTTTTTTGCTTGGAACAAAAGCTTTAGAGGATGAAATAAGAGAATACAATTATTGAAAATGGTTTTCAAATCATTTCCCCATACTTCCCTTGAGAACTGCAGTAGAGGGAGACCTGGCCTAGAGCTGAAGCAACTGCCAACCTGATTTAATCTTAGGAACTATAGCAGTTTGGAACTATAGGAACTATAGCAGACAAGAAAATATCTTCAAAGGGCCAATATCACGTCTATAAATGTGAATAAGACTAAACGTGAAAAGACTGCTTTGAAGCAGGGTTAAGGAAGAAATACTTATGAGTAAATATTGATAGTAATTTGTTAACTTTTTTCTTAAAAGGGGCTTTCTTTCTTTTAAGCAAGGAAATTGATAGTAAAGTTATTTTAGATCCTTAAAATAAAACTGTTTGGGTATCAAGCTCCAGAGAATCAAAGTCGTCTACCCGTGAAGTAGTATTTGGCTCCCCACTGTTTTATTTAAGTTCAACTGAACTTAGTTTTAATTGTGTTCTAATCTGTCCTAAACCCTGTATTTGCCACTTCTGCAACTGTGTTTACATCTCACGGGAAATGTGTGACAATAATAAAGTGCTTTTTGGACTAGAAATAATGGAAGATTTAGGTTGATAATTTTAATCCACAGCATAAAAAGACTTTTAGGTGAACTCGTGTTCACTGGGTGCTCAGTGAGTAACAGGGCCCATGTTTGTGTGGGAGATCCAGAGAAGAAAAACCACCTTCCTGTGTGCTCAAAAAGCTCAAATTTGAAGGAGGAGACCAAAGAACCACCACCCAGAGGGGAAACAATATGCTGTAATGGGAACCAGGCATTCGTGGGCCAAAAATAACACAGAACAATTAACTCTCTGTTAGGAGGAAGAATTAATACTATATATATATATATATATATATATAATTCTTTATTATGACATTTTAAAATACTTGTCTAGGAGAAACATTTTATAGGTAAATTATAAGATAAAGGCAATGGTCACCCTTTAGCACCTTCCATTCACACTGTGAATAACAAAACAAGATGAAAATATGATGCTGACTGGGGCTTCGGAAGACTGAGCTGCTCGGTGAACCCACTGTGTGACCCTGATTCACGAAACTGCTGGTAACTGCTGCTTCCTCACCTGTAGAAGGAGGCGGAGGACCTAGACTAGGTTTAAGAATCCTTTTGATATTCTCATTAGTTGAACACAAGCAATTAATTTTAAGTACTTGCTACGTGGTAGGAGACAAAACCACATTAGATCGGATAAGAATTTACCTTTATCTCAAATATGTTATCTGGGGGCTGGGGATATAGCTCAGTGGAATAAGCGCTTGCCTAGCAAGCGCAGGGTCCTGAGTTCGATCCCCAGTACCGCAAAAAAAAAAAAAAAAAAAAAAAAAAAAAAAAATATATATATATATATATATATATATGGGATCAAATATGTTATCTGTAACCGCTACGCCCAAGTGTTTCCAAACCAAATTCATCGTGGCAATCTCACCGTCAAGCTGTTAAGAGTACAGATGGTGACTTTATGCCCTCAGAAGTTATCGCAAAGAGACAGCTGGGCCCTTCTACCACGGGAAGACACAGGAGAAAGGACGAAGGGGTTTCGATATAGCAGCTAAAGCTCAGTGGGACAGTAGGTTTGTGTTTGCAACCTTTCTTATCTGTAGTCTCCTTTACATTATTAGCATCTTGGTCCTTCCTGTTGGCGTCAGCCTTAGTACCTTTGGAAGGACGTCCACGCCCACTGTTTTACGTCATCTAGCCCCTCCCCTTAGCCCAACTTGAAGTGACCTCTCCCGCTATGCTGCTCAGAAATGCACGCTATAAACCTTTTGTTCACTCTTATTTCCTATTATTGTACTTAATTCTATGCTTTTTCACATTTCTTTCTTGTAAAAGAGTAGATAACATCATTTTCTAACTCCTAATGTTACCTAGTTTTTTCTAAAATGCTAAAAGGGACTTGTTTTGATTGAGTGTTTAAACTGAAGCCTCATGTAGCAGAAGCACAGAGGTGACTCTGGATCTACTTCGGCTCATTTGATTTAGGAAGGTTTCAGTTTCAAAAATGGCTTCAAAAATACGATGTTCCTGGAAGCTCTTAAGCATTCATTTGTCAGTGCTGCCAGGGTGCTGGCGAGGTCCCGATACTCCCCGGACACACAGGCAGGTTAGTGGAGCGATGTACTGGGGAAAGCACTAAGCAGGCAGTGCCAAAGAAAGTGGTGCCACCTTTGAAGATGTAATTTGAGACATAGTTCAAACTTTGGGATAATATACTTTTTTCAGAGTTCCTAGAGAGCAGCATTTCTTATAAGAAATATCAGTTGTCGGGTGAAACTACATATCTTTATGCTATAAAAATACACCTAGAGATAACCATGAGATATTGGAGGGGGCCACAGAATTCCTAGGTCCATAGACCCCAAGTTAACAAACTGTACATAAATGACATTCTTGTGATGTTATGTAACTCTAAGAAAAATACTATGCATTTCCTTTTATCCTGCTATTGCAAAACTTTTTCACTTACCAAAATAATTTAGGGTTCAGACATCTAATTTGCACAGTCACGGCATTTTAGTTTCTTGTACTTTTCTTGTATTTTACAATTACTAAAGATAATATTATAGAAAAATGACATAATGAAGGCTGTCGTTAAAGTACATGGACACATCTACATGAAGCAAAATCAGCACACCACTAAAGTACAAATGACAGAAACCCTCCTCAAAGAAAATAACTGATAGCATTTTCCTAGAATATAGAGTTCTAAAAAGTAACTGATTTTTTTAAACCTGAAATAATCAAATATTTTGGAATCACAAGCCTTATATGGTGCCAAGAAAAGTCAGCCCAGAAGCCTGAAAGTGCTAATGGGCTCTCAAAACACTTAACAAAATCCGTATGGAGAACACAGATTATTAAATACAAGAGGAAAAATAATAGCCAGCAAATATCACCGAGAGCATAGGGATTACCAGAACATTCCGTGTTTTTGTATTATGGCCCATTTCAGTCATCACTTTGTAAAGCTGAGTTCTAGACAAATAATATTTGCAAAAAGGTATAGAAATGCCAGTATGCAAAACAGCTTTGCAAAATTTCATATGTACTATACAAAAAGTGGGAAAAGTTTGATTGCAAAACCAAACTTAGGAAAAAGAAATGTCAACACTTTGAGTTGGCTTTAAAAAAAGTTGATTTCCAGACATTTTTAATTCTCTAATTCAACCACAAATTTTATCCCTGAAATGCCAACAGAAATGCGAAAGCATTGCAAGATGGGATATTTTGGCCTCGCAGTTTTGTGAGGTTTTTTTTCTTGTAAATAGTTTCAATCAAAAGAATAAACATGCTATGAGACTTTAATGGAGAAAAAGGTGCCTTTGCAAAAGTTTGGTGATATCAAGAAATGGACTACCTTGAAAACTTGTAGCATTAATTTCAAAAAACTTAATAAGCACTAAATTTTAGAATTTTTATTGTTATCTCTACATAATCATGATAGCCTGCACTGTACTAAGAAAAGGCATGGGATATTTTAAAACTTGAAACATTTAAACATTATGATAGTATGTAATCCATGCCTCACAGCCACCAGCCTTGTCTTAAACACCCATGATAATATTTGCCGTTTGTCAGTACACCTAATAAAGCTTTACTGCTTCTTGGAGATATTATTCTGGTTGACTGCTATCAAAGGAAATTTTCAAAATAACACATTTTGCCTATAACTGAGTTAATGGCTTGGACCAAAACTCACATTCACTGTGTAGTACTAATTTGTTTTTTTCCTTACAATCTTCATAGAATCTAAAAGTATATCTTTTCCTTTCTTAACTCATTCAAGTTAGTAGAGGGAGATACATTCCTAAAACAGCATACGCCTTTGAAAGTGCACAGGAAAGAAGTACTCATGACTACTTTTGTTCACACGGATGAGACATAACAATATCGATACTCTCTGATTTTCCTCTAAAGCGGTGGTGGTGAACCGGATGCACATGTGCCGCAGCAGCTATCTGTACCACTGAAAGCTCTGAAAGCCTCGCCACCACGTAAGGGTTATTTTGTTTCATCAGTCTGACCTCATAATGCTTAATGGAGCTCACTGTATAAAGAATTGAACACATAAATGTATCAAATATTCCTCAACTGAAATCCCACAAAGAAAAATTATACCTATTCTGTATTAGATGATATGTACTGAACTGAGTTGCACTGCTGAGGGTCAGAGTACACAGCTCATAACACACCTAAAATGTTCATGAGTTTCCACCCAGGTATCAAAAGCTAAAATTTCAGGCCCTCTGTGTCATTCCCTGAAGCATCCGCAGGAGAATCTAGAATTTTTGACAAATGAGATGAGAGAAAGCTTTTACTTAATTAGGTTTTTAAAAGCATATTTACTGACTCAGGCAGTAAATAAGTTGAAAAGTTTCATACTAAAAGGCAACCTACAAACATACAACAGAACTTAATTTTTAATTTAGAAGTTGATGCCTTAGATTTGACTTAATGCAATTTTACTATGATTTTCTTAACAGTTGGCTCAACTACATATGAATTCATGCTAAAACAACTCATAACTCAGTCCTTCTTTTCCTTTAGAGTAGCTGAGCTATGTCCCTAACGTTAATCAGGTTGCCTCCCTTCTAGCACCCATGAGGACTCTGAAGAGCAGCCCACACGCCTGCATAGGTCGGTGTATACATACATCCATAACCGAAAGCGGAGAAGCGTCTGCTTCTCTGTTTATCCAGAATAATCTGTTTTGGTTTCCTTCCTGCCAAACCACTTCTGCTGCTTCAAGCAGGGCAATGACAGCATACACCTCCTTGTTATTATTTATGCACACAAGGCCAAACCAAATGTCTGGGTGGGTCTCCAAAGACATAAAACTGGTAGGTTTTTCCATCCACACGACCCAATTACATTTAAATAAACTAACTCCTAGTGAAAGATTGGCTCCGACAGAGAATACCACACTACCACAGACACTGAAATTAAATCACAGTCGTAAGTATAGAGGCCACCAACGTATTGTTAAAAATAGTCTTTTGTGCATCTTTGCATATCCATACGCAGGGAAATGAATGCACATTTGTTATGAAATCACTCCATTTTTTTCTGTGGGGTGGATGGTTCGCTAGATGCCCTAATGTGTGAAAGTTTTCCTTCTCAAGCTAGGTGTGTAAAAATACCAGCAGCTGCTCTCAAGGTCCCTCCTTCAAGAAGCAAAAGCTGCCTGTGTGCTGCCTGGGTTTCATTGGATGCATCCTTTTGGCTGATCCCCACATGGCAGGGAGCTGAGAAATGTGGGAAAGTCCTGCTGTGAGAGGAGGGCTTCGTTTACCTGCCCTAGTCCATGGAAAGTTTGCATTAAATGTAAATTACAGGACTGGGCTTTAGATCTATGCTCCTTTCAACCAGGTGAAAGGGAAGCAGAGCATCAGGCGCATTCAGAGATGGCCTGGGAGTGGCTTCTTTGCAAAAACAGGAAGCAAGGCAGCCATAAGCAATTACAATCGCCATCTCTGAAGGACAGAAAAGAAGGAAGGAAACATTTTTATATAACTTCATATTAAATTTCCTTTTTAGAGTGGCTCTATGTAGTTTTTTTTTCTAATTTAAATGAAAAAAGTACTCATTTTAAAACTACAGCAGAACCGGCAGTAAATATCCCAGTAACAATTGTTCTTTTATTAAATATTTATTGAAATAAATTCCTGTGCTTTCTCATTTTTCTTCTTCTGGTTCCAATATTTATTTACAGCTGATTATTAACATCTGCCAGTATAACGGTTTCATCTATACAGAAGCCGAAGGGTAAAAAAGTCACATACACCCTTCTAACGTGACCTGTAGTTAGACAGAAAACAGTTTTCCCAGTCACCGCTTGGCTTCCTGTCTGTGACCTCTGAAAAGCATTGGAGGCCAGGGTTAATGGCCTTTCCAATCTCTGTGATAAGAATTCATTTTGTTCTATTACCAGCAGTTATCTGAGGAGTCCCTGCATCACTTCAGCAGGGTTCAATCAATGAGAGGACCTAATGAAGTAACCGGCTGTAGCTCTATTTCCCTGGCCAGCTCTATCAGACAAATAAGATCTATCAGTCACATCTCAAACCTGACCCTAGACACAGCATCTTCCCAGGCCAAACTTGTATGCATATGAACTAATGATAGCTCACCTTCCAAACATCCACTTGGATGCAGCTTCCCTGACACTGAAAACACAACCAAGTGGGCTCTGAGATGTAGCAAGAAGACAAAAATGCAAGATTAAAGGACACTGGATTTGCAGAATAGCTCATGTTTCCAGGAATAGCAACATGCGAAAATGAGATGGTGTTACAGCTCAGGCTCCTGGGTTGGCTGTCCTCAAGGACTTACGCGTTAAGCAGGTTCAGTAGTTGTCAGTCTTTGAAAAGGGAGAACACGAAAGGCATGATTTTCAATGTTACCATCTGTATTCATGTAAGTTTAACTGAGAAAGTTGCATGTTTTACTGGGCCTTCAGAACAAAAATATAATTATGCGATATTTTTATCTTTTAGTCAAATAACAGTCAACATATGACTGTTATAAGTTAATCTGGGGGTCATTTTTTGCCATAGTTGTTATCACTAACCGTACAATAGAACCACTATAAAACTCTAATATGTGTATGTTATGATGTTTTGATTTCCCTCCAACTCAAAGAAGAGTTTACGAATGCTATTTTCACACATGTAGATTGCAGAAGGGTGAACAGTAAAAGAAAGCCTCGTACCTTCAATTAGTAGCCTCACAAATGTATTAGATATTCACTCAAAACGAACCCCGCACAAAATTAACCCTTTTGTGGGAAGGGAAACTGACGTTGGATCTATGGTTTTTAGACCATCTGTCTGGGAAGTACTGAAAGGCTCATAGGAAGCCGTAAAGAGAACATGCAGATTTGCCGATACGTTGAAAGCTCCAACTATCTTAGCTTACTTTATTAAGTTAATCAAGATGAATTTCATGTAATACAGTTTGTGTCCTTTTACCCTGGCTTCTCTCTTTGTCAAATTGCAGGGAAGAAAGCGTGACTACTTACTCCTGTGCTAAAGAGATGACAGCCAAGAGGAGCTACATAAGTGAACAGCAATTGCTAATCTTGTGCTTGATGAACATGCTCACACAAGAAAAAATGCTTTATTTCATTAGAAGACAACTGTTATTCATGCAAGAGTGCTAATGTATTGTGACACGAAAGTACCCAAGACTGTATCTCTAAATGTCTTTAAAATTTTATCAGTGTATAACAATATTTTCCTGTTCAGACTGCTACCACCAGGTGCTTGGGTGATATGGATATGATATCCAGATGGTCTGTTCATTTTAAACTTTTGGAGATGTAAATGAAAGATTATGGTACGTTAGACAAGAGGTTGAGTATGGTGGAAAGAAACAGATGTGGTATTTAAAGAAAAGAAGGGTGTGTGTGTGTGTGTGTGTGTGTGTGAGAGAGAGAGAGACAGAGAGAGAGAGACAGAGAGATTCCTAAATCTCTAACCATCTCCATAAATGTAAAAAAAAAACCTGAAATATTTTTGCTGCATATGTAAACAGATAAGAATATGCCTAGCAGGCATTTTGGGAACATCTGTCAATTTTTTATAGAACATACTGATTGTGGGCTATTGATTGCATTTAAACAAAGTTGTTGCAAAAAAAAATCAGCTAACAATTCGTGTAGAAAGGGCCAATCAATATTTAAATGACTCACTTTATTGATTTAAAATTAACTTTCAATTAAGAGATCCATAGGACTCTTAACTGCGACACTTATCCATTCAAGAGAAAATAAAGGCTCATTTATCGATACACTTAAGCAGCAGTGGCTGGCTTCCCATTGATCCAGTCATTTGCGCTGGGATTCGTTAGCGTCATCAGCCTGTAACTTGCTTACTAGGTCTTCGCAGTGTACAATACTGCGCGATGTAGGAATGCGCAAAAGAACACAAAGAAAGGATAGACACTTAAACAGAATTAAAAGATAGAGAGAAAGGTAAGTCAACCTTACACTTTTATTTCCTTTTATTATCAAAAAACAGTGCTTATACAGATACTTGGTTGGCGCTTAGAAAAATAGGCCCTTTAAGGAGCTGTTTTACAAAGCAAGTGTTTTAGATATGGCATATTTTGAAATTGTGTGAACAGATGAAATCTTTGAACAAATCTTTGACTAGCAAAAGAAGCTTTATTGGTTTCGATTAACTAAGAAGATAACTAACTTGCATACACTGGTTATATTAAAACCAGTGGTAGGTCAAAAACAATACAGAATTTTTAAAAGTAAATATCATATTTTGCATCCAAAATGCTGTACTAAGTTCATATTTATTCTATAATTTTGCAAGAAAACCTCACAGGTCTATGATGTATTTTTGAAAATCTTTCAGTTATTACATGTTATAATTAATTTTTATCAGGATTTTTATGAAATATCAGGCTGATATAGCTAATCAAACATGTAACATGGATGAATAAATTAAAAATAAGAATAAAGGAATAAATAGGTAAGAAGAGTTTTCCTTGTATTTCAGAACCATAACTATCCACCTATTTGATGTTTTAATGCCACTGAATGGCAGCTCTGGACACAGAAAAGGACATGGATTGTAAACCTTTCACTGCAATTTCTAGTATTATGTCAGAAAAACAAAACTGAATGACTCCCCCGGGAACGATGTCTTAACAGCGCTGTCTCTGAAAGCCCTCACTGTGCTATGTGTGACACAGTGTTACTCTTTTTTAGGAATTCAGTGGTGCTGCTTTTTGGTCTAAAGATGGCAATGTCCCTACCTCTCCGCCAGTCCATTGGCTTTCCCCTCACAGTCCTCATGTGCAGAGCTCTCTGCATGAGACAGAGGCTCTTCCACACAGAAGCCCTCTACTAACTTACTGCCTTTCATTTTCTGATATGAGAGACAGAAGAGACTATCTCATTCTGTTTGCAAAGGACCTATTTCTTGTCACCTTTATACTAATTGCTAACCTCCAGTTTTTCATAATATCCACTATGAATACAAAAGATATTTCTGTCAAAGATAAGCTTTCAGCTTTCTTCTCTGTACTGAGTCTATGATGAGCAGAGCAGATGACTTGAGTAATTCTCAAAACTGGTAAGAAAACCTTGAAGTGCACAGAAATGGACAAAACATTATCAGATCTCCAGATACAAGAAACGTGATATCAGTGCAACGTAAGCCGGAATATATTATATTACGGCAATGATGTTTACTAACAAATGCATGATGCCTCCAGCTGGAAATGAGAGGATGACACTAATTAAGCGATAGCAGGTGGCGCAGGGTGCCTGCCATGGCCTCTCTGATCTGCAGAGAGAGATGTGCCGTTCTCTGTCTAAACACTCAGAGTAGTAACTGGCTTGAGCACTATTCAGTCCCAAAGTGCCTCCAACGGGGGATTCACTTTGATTTAACACTTCCTTATCACATCAAAGAGGTGAAAAAGGCATCTTTATGGATTGGCTTGCAAGAATAAAAAAAGGAAAAGATTTGGCTTTCACCCCAGTAGAAAAATTCCCTGTAAGAAGACCGGAGACACTTGGAGATTTCTATAGAAAAAAATATTTTAAGATTCCAGCTATAAATCCATATAACAAAAATAATTAAAAGTTGAGTTCTTCCAATGTCTTGGAAGTTACACACTGTTAATTATACTCTTCAAAAGAGTGTATGGGACTAACTAAACATTATCTGTTTGGTAGACCTAACTAAAATATCTGTTCTGCCCCACAAAAATAAATTATCATCACCTCAGCTAGCTTTACACCTCCTAAAAATTGTTTGCTAAGATGTTTTCCATGTCATTGATCCTATTTTATCTATAACCAAAACAGGTTGAATAGACCATTCGCACAGCAGGCTTTGAAGGATGCTGGCTACTTTAGTGAGAATTACACTGAGAATACACCCACAGTTCAGTGGTCAGATCTCAGGAATTTCATATGCCATCTCATCTTCCCCCCATTCACTCATTATCATCTTAACGACATAAGACATTAAGTGGTTTGGAGCTGGGAATCTTGTCTTTTGGATGATCACACTACATGTTATTTGAATGGGATGTTGTAATTTAATTGCGATAGAAGCAGAGATCTGCTTAGAGATGATGAACCGTGCCGAGTGAGTCTTGGGAGAGCGCAGGCAGCACATGCCTGAAAGGCAAACCAGGTGATTCCTACAAAGGATGGGAAACGAGTGCTGTCTAATCTCTGAAATTCTCTTATCTAGCTTGATCTGCCTTGGTAGCATTTGTTTCAGGATCATTATTGTATCTTTTACAATAGATCAAAGACATGGCTGATAAGATTTGATTCTAGATAAATTTGTTACATTTTCAGATATCTTACCATACATATGAATCTCACAGCATGGCTAGTTTATTTAAACCTTTTTCCTCCTAAAGGCTTACTTATACCATAATTTGAGAAAGGTTTCATATCACTTTAGCCAAATCATGGCTAAGACGGACACAAATAATTATAGGAATTAGTGCTACAGGGTGTAAAATTGGTCTTGTAGAAGAGGTGCATTCATTTCATTCTGGAATTCCCTGCTGAGAAATGATGTGTGCAAACTATTTAAGGACACTGTAATCCTTGGATGCATGTGTTTGTGTGTGTGTGTGTGTATAGTTGCATGGAATCTTCAGCTAAGAAAAAATATGTAAGTATTGCTCATACCAGGGACAAATACCAAGTACTGCCTGCTGTGTTCTTCTACAGAAAAAAATGTCAGAAAATTATGAAAATCATGTTTTTGTTCCTCACTGGAATAGCCTTAAGCTTCATATCAAAATAGCAGAATGCTTACATGTCTTGAATGAATTCTAAATGGAGTGGGCCTGAATGATTTGATTTCATTTAGGTGCGTTTCTTCCTCTTTCCTTTATAATATTCTCATTGTTGAGGTTATAACTAAAGTGAATATCTCTTAATAAAGTCAGGAACTATTGTCTGTAAAATACAGGATGTAAATTCAGTCATGTGCTGTATGCCACGTGATTACCTGCACAACACACAGCAAGAGTAAGCTACAGCGCATAGGTCACAGGGGGCGTTTTAACTTCTTGTCCCATCACAGAAAGTCAGCACCGTGAGGCATGAGGCCTACTTTCTTGCCCTTGTGTGCTACTGATTAGTTCAGCCTTAGTAGAACAGAAATCCTTAATCTTCTCTTTTTAATATTAACGAGGTAAACCCCTTTTACCTGCATGTGGAGGCTGCGTTTTCATCAAAGCTCAGGAGATTCCAGCAACAAAATCAATGTATGCATGTTCAGAGCAGTTTTCAGGGTTTTGTAAGACAAATCTCTCAAATGGGGGCTGGTTTAATGCTATTGAGCTGGGCTTCGATCTGACCCAGTGAGGCAGCAGCATAGCAGCAGTTCACTTTCCAGGGCTCGTGCTTGGGGAGGGAGAACCTTTCTCCACAAATGCAGCTGTGGAATTTCCCAG
This sequence comes from Dinomys branickii, assembly GCA_004027595.1. Classification (NCBI taxonomy): domain Eukaryota; kingdom Metazoa; phylum Chordata; class Mammalia; order Rodentia; family Dinomyidae; genus Dinomys; species Dinomys branickii. The sequence continues at coordinate 15,855 of PVLD010004104.1, forward strand.
CGACCTCTCACCTCTCCTAATCCAACTTTAAACCTTCCAGTGGACTGGTTAAATAAATAAATATTTAAAGGTAACCCCAAATCAACAAACATAATTAATTAATTTCTCTTTTTTATGTTAATACACTACCCTGGGAGAAGTTTCCACACTGATGGAGAGCTTCCGGCTAGCCAGGGCAAGTTCCAAAAACGAGGATTCTTTTTGGAAGGCTTACCGTTTGAAAAAGCCAACTAGCACACTGATTTCTTTCTCTTTCCTTTAGGATACATATTTGCCTATTGCATCAAAAAGGGAAATTTGTTTCATGTGGGAGTATTCCTCACCTGGTATTTAAGGCACTCACTAGGAAAGCTTTGACTCAATAGCTTTGGCTTCCTGTCTTTAAAAATATTCAGCGATTAGTTGGCCATTCAAATTCCTCTGTTATTAGAAATTCTAAAGTCACTAAGTGGACACTGTAAAATGCAGTTTTTAACTTACAACTTAGTTATGCTTGATATTTACAAATGAGCGTTTGGACATTATACTGCCCTCCCCCCATGGTGAAAAGGCCTTGGTTGCCTCACCCACTTTAGTTTGATTTCTTTCCTAACTTCCCAAATTACCCGATGCTAAATCAATCATGAAATTATACAGCTACAGCTTTCTTTCCATGAAATAATATTACAGCAAGAAAAAGGCATTTGAATATTTTCTAATATTTTGGAAAAGAGAAACCATTGCAGATTCCTTGTTTTAATTTGAGGTGATTATTTTCTGACATTGAACAAACTGCTGACTGTAATATAAAAATTCTACATCTCAGTTATGACTCAGTGTTATAACAGAAGTGTTTCTAAATCTGAAGTAAATTTATTTTACATACTTATAATGCAAATATGAAATATATCTCATCATTTATTTCTTCATCCAAATGACAATCTTTACACTGGTACATTGTCATGATGAGTTTTAATTTCAAAAGTACATGAAATATAAAGGAGCAAAGATAATCCTGGTGATCTGGAATGTATATTTATATGACCCTTGCTCTTTTCTCTCTTTAAGTTGGCTTTAGGTTCTAAAGTTTGTGGCTTTTGTTAAATTAAATATTTCTGAAACTAGAGGATAGAAATGAATGTGCGTTCATGATTGCTCCTTCATTCTTTTTCAGAAGTCCGAAATCTGGCTGCAGACAGACAGATACACTGGCCGTGTTCACGTTCACTGCTCTGTTAGCCTGCACTACTTTTGGGAAGCTACCTGGGACCCGTAACCCACACTGTCTCTGAAAAAGGCCTGTTAGGGGTGGGTAGGAAGAATTGGTGTACATAAATCTTTTCAGGAAGTATAGTTACCTTAATTACAAAATATATTTTACAAGAATAACCTTTAAAGTCTTGGGTACATTACCTTTAAATAATGTTTAATATTAATTTTCAAACGCACGAGAAAACCTGCTACAAACAACCTCCTTAGATCCACAAAAGAAAAATCTGGATTTTTGTTTCAGTACTAGGTGGAGAAATTTTACCTCTCATAAGTATTTTAAAGTAAATTTGTACCTTTGCAGTCAAATGGCATTTGCAGTCAAGTGACTGTTGCTTCCTGTGGGTGCTCAGCTCAAGTGTGCTGACTGGAATTAGGGAAAAATTTGGTATCATAGAAGGGATCACACTTTTCCATTTCAGAGCCATAAATGGATACAAAAGCTTTCTTTGGCTTTTCTCTGTGGACTAGGACTTCAGATTTAAGTAAGTTATTTCATATCTAAATAAAGAATTTCTTATTATTTCCTCTTTGGTTATATGGGCATTTACATTCCAATGTGTATGTAGGACCATGTTTGTGGCAAATGTTTTCTTGTTTTTATATTTCTTTCAAAAAAATTTTTGACTTTCAACAAACAAACAACTATTTGAAAGTAGCTGTTCCTATGGTATAAAAATAATTCTGAAGTCTGAATTTGATAATCTTGGATTCAACATCCTGCAAGAGCCCTCTGTATATACACAACGATGACTCTGTAACCATTCGGTTTAATCTGAGAGTCTGTAAAGTCATACTTTCTAACTCAAAGGCACATTTTGTTACACATCACATAGAGAATACCCCAGCTAAACCATATTTCTTCAATGGCAGAACTTCAAATACCATCTTGAGTTTCACAAAACCCTCTTTCTTTTCAAAAGTAATTAGCTAAGGCAGAGTTTGTGTGGCAATTAAAAACCACTTGCTTGCAGAAGCTTGCAGGCATTATGTAATTTTTTTATGCTACAAGTACATATGCGTGTTCTTGCCTCTAGCTTAAATACAGTGAATGTTGTAGTTGGTTGCACCAGAATTGTCTCAAGAACATTAAAGCAAGCCAAACACGATTGTATTCCAACTAAAATTGCTCTCTTTATACCGTGTATTGAAACTTGATAACTGTTGGTTATAAAATTCCTTTGATTTTCTGTAGGTAATAAAATACTTTGGCAATTACTATTGACAGTTCTGGATAATCTTGAAGCCTGCCTTGCCTGGAGAAGATGAGTGTTACAAATCACTCCACCGAAAGAGGGAAGAGCAGCAGCAGGCAGCAGACAGGTTTCAATTTCACAATGCTGATTATCTCATCCGCGATTCTATGCATGCCTAAATCTGAGAATCCCTCAAGCAGCTATATGGACTTCTACTTTTAAAATGCCTATTACGCTTTCATACTTTTTCCTGCTTCCTGAAGAGTGCCATTTCGCCAAGCTTAAATAGCAGAAAATTGCACTGCTTTTCCTCTGCCCGTCTCCTCAATCTCTATTAACCTGCGCAAGAACAAAGGATTATGATCGCCCAGCTATAGGTTGAGGAATAGGTTTGAAGTTGTTTTTCATTTACTGCCACGCATATTTTTGACTCATAAATTCATTTCCAACAATAGCCTCTCTTTAATACCTCAGCAAATGACTAAAAATGCACTATTTTTTCAACATCTATAAACGTGTTGGTCCTCGTTCAATCAATACGAGCGCACTCCCCCACACACGTCTGTTTTATTACCGCAGCGGCGCCAAATGAAAGTGCGCGGTTATTAAACTGTGTCTTGATTTAAATAAAAGTGGTAAAAGGGAAGCCGGCCCAAACGGAATTCTTTCTATTTTGGCTAGAAAAGAACAATAGGCCAGGCGCGGGGAAGATGGTTGAAGCACCTGGTTCTAACGCTTGCGATGGGCCTTTATTAGGTGTCATAAACGAGTGATGCATTGCTCCGCGCGTGACTCCTAGCCCGCAAATGTGGAGCTAAAATGGAGGACAAAGAGTTCTTTTGAAACAGTAAGGTTAAACGGGCCTTCTAAATCAAACAATGTTTATTAAAGGCAGAAATCTTAATAACTTTATGAAGATTTGCTCATTCTTCTCATTTTAGGCATTCTTGCCTCTCTTTTTTCAAGGCCCAGCCTTTGTGTTGGATTTTAACAAAAAGCTGCATCTTGCATAAGCATTAGTTAAGGTCATTGCTATATGACAAATGCACTGTGAGAGAAATGAGACATCTTCCTATTTTTTTTTTTTTCTTTTTGAAAGAAAAACTGAGAAGGTTCTCTGTCCAGTCTCTCCCATCAATTAAGTTAAAAATTCATGTGTGCCACAAAACAAGGACAGAAAGGTAATTTTGACCATCGGAAACAGTTTTAAAATGAGGTCTGTTTTGCATTTAAAAAGATAAAAGAATGTTTTCTAAAATGACAATTGCTGGTTGGCCATCGATTCTGAGCTTTAATCTCATAGCCTGCTCCAATTTCCCATTATGTCTCACCGAGGCTTAGCAGGCTTGAGAGGCCGGACTGTGGCCTTCACCAAGAGTGGAGGGGGTTACAGCATTAAGAAACACAGCTGTTGCTCGCAAACTGCAAATGTTAGAATAACTCACTGCTTGTTTTTTCCTTGCTGCTAATAAAAACTTAAAGTGTTTTGCATGCTCTCTATAAACAGTGCACTTAAGTTTTATAATCTAGTACATCTTATTAAGCGTGAAGTCTGCTGATCCCTAAATTATTCATAATGTGGTCCAGACTGATTAAGATTGGCTTGTTAAGGAGCACAAGAAGCAATTAAACTGACAAGGCAGTGCGGCCTTGATGTATACATTTATTATCACAAGAATACCCAAAGTGAATGCCCTTATTAAGCAATGAATTTCACCTCACTGGCCTTCTACCATGGCTGCCACAGGAAGGGAGAGCGAGGAACAACATGTCAAAAGCTAACTCTGAGGAAATGCCTATCTTCAAGTGAAACCGATTTTGTAATGAACCTTTCAGTTCGCTCCTGAGGTAATAAATCCTGACTGGTGCATTAATTACTTGATAACATCCCATCAAAATGCAAATGCAGCACTTGACCCATAGGAATGGCTCACTAGCTGGTAACTCTTCAGGGTGGACATAAATTGTCTGTTTTCTTTTATCAAACAGGGCGTTTATTTCCATCTTGCTAGGGTGAATGTCACTTCTGCCACCCTCAGCCCCTCTGTGGCCTGACACTATCATTTGCAGAGGACTGTCAGAATGTGCCAGCATCCTAATTGTGCAACTCCTTCGCTCTGTACCTTTCAGGAGAAACTGCCCCTTTTCCTACCCCAGCCCCCTGCCCCCATTTCTAAAGGATCTAACATGTCAAGGGCAAACTGCAGCAATGTTACAGGAACTCTCCCCAACCCCTGTAAAACACACTCTTGCTTTTCAAAAGCAATGCAGCATAGTGGGACTTTCATCTCTTGCAAACTGAAAGAACAGGAAAGGTACACAGGCAGTGTATGTACTTAGCAGTACACAGGAAAAGACAAGATGATATTACCCGAACCAGTAGTCACACAATGATGAGGAAGCATTTCTATGTGGCATTTTAATATTTCCACAAAATAATCAATACTTCATTATAGAAATATAAATGGTACACTCTAGACCTGAGGGAGGCAGTGAGGTAAGGCAAGACTCAAAATACAGCTTCATAAACACTTGAAAATGGGTGGGAGAGAATCCTGTTTGTCAGTGCTCTCTTAGCCTAGTGAAACAAATTTATTTAGTTATGGACACTGTTTCCACAATGAATGTTAATGAGGATTTTTGTTTTCTATTGGCTTGTTCAAAATTCTCTTTTCCATCAATAGGTCTGACTCTCCCACCTGGGTCAACCAGCCTTCCAGTGGTGTTTATTTGTCTTGAAGTCTTGCTGAAAATCCTTAATTCAGGTTACTAGGCAACCCTGCAGGTGAGAAAATATAATGTTTGGCTGACTCCATTTTTGAACGCACACAGTGGCCTAATGCCTTCAAAATAGACTGCAAAGTATGTGCTGAGAATTCTCTGCTACATTCTCTAAAGGCGAGGTCAGAAGAAAATTAATTGATGCTGGAAATAATGACAGAAGGAGAGGCACCACTGAGACTTGGTGTGACCGGCATGTGATCACGTTGGCAAGAATCGCAGCATGTGACTGGACAGTGTGATGAAAAATACACCCTGTGTGAGGGGAAAACAAGTTACAGAACTTCATTAGCTTTTGACACTTCTTCATAAGCTATTACCTTTTCATTTGGAGCATTGCCATCAATACACGAGACGACATGAAACATCCTTACTGTAAATATGAAAGAAAGATGACTTGATACCGCGCCTCCCCTCTTTCCATGTCCTTTTGAATAAACAAAACATCCTCTGCAGGCTAAGCATGGAAAAAAGTGTGTGATGCGAACACATCTGCTCTAAGTGTGACACCATCTCAGTCCGTGTATGACTCCACTGTGATGGATTATGCAATTGTGATTTAAAAATATGAGGAGGTAACCAAATCAAAGGTGGTCAAAATAAGGCTCTTAGATGGGAAGTAGTCGAATTATATCCCCTATTGTAATGATGCTTCCTGTACAGCACATGTATTTTTAATTTCTTTCCACTAAGGTTTGTATCTAGGAGTAATTCACACTGATTACTAAATAACCCTTGTGAGTTGCTTTGTCTTTTGAATTTTAAAAAATACACTTGCCATGAGCAATGAATTTCATAAAGCAGCAGCTCTCATGCTTGATGAATCATTCTTATTTTATGTAGTGTTGTGTGATAGAGAACTGAGATAAAATATTCTGTGCAGCAGCCATTCACTACAATTCATCATCAGCGCCTCACTAGCCCACTGATAATACCTGGCTTGCAGATTGTAACGATCAGATTCTGTTTTTATTTCAAACAGGAGCAATTCGGAATACCAGAGTTTTTAATTTACATACATTAGTGAGGTTCAAATGTGGCAATAGCTACAAGCAAATTCACTTGCAAACTGAACGCCCGCCTTGCATAATAGGTTCCCGTTAGCAATTGCTCACCAGCGATGTACCCAGATAGAAATGAAAACAAAGAGGAAAAAGGAACATCAGGATACATACACCATAATGTGGACTAGGATAATTGCTGAGCCACAGAGAAGGTCACGTTTATATCTGTTTTAGTAATGATTTCGTGCACCCTTCTTCTGTACTGAATTCCTAATGCAGCTTTCTTCCTATTCTATGGTGCTATGTTTTTTCATCTGTAAAGTTTTCAACTTTCAGTGCTAGCTTCCTAGCATGCAAGAAACGAAACACATTACTATCAATACAAGTTACAGGTAGCATTTTAAATGACTGAAACATGAAAACATCTAAATATACTAATCTCATGCACACATTAGACACACACACACATGCACACACACATGCACGTCCACATACGCATGCCAAAACTCTGCCAAATATACTGGGTCAAACATTTAGTAAAACCGACAGGCTTACAATAAAATACCTCTTCTAGTTACATCACTTTTACACTGACCACAGTATTGAGTTGGAATTCCCAGCAGCATCATTACTAGACATTTTCTGCCACCTTTCTGAATCTGAAAAGCCTCCTACATTTAGTGAAGATTAGGTAATGTTGCAGCCAATCGATAGCAGCTATCAATTCCATACCTTCCTCAGCAGAATAAGTGGATTAAGTAAAACAGGACAGCTAAATATGCTTGAAGTTAGAGGTTTCTTAAAATTAATGTGTAGCTTGGAGAAGACATACTACTGAGAAACAATAACAAGTTCTAAGATTATGATAAACACAGAGAACTGCTCCTTGCTACTTTTATCCCATAATGTTATGTACAAACCAACCCAGGGGCCCAATTGTGAAGCAGAAGCTTCGTGTTCATTCTGCTTTTCCAGAGTCTGGTTGTGACCTGATCATATCACATATATAAGTGGAATCTCCTTTTAGGTTCATCAGCTATGTTCTAAAAAATGCCTATTTATCAAAACATTACTTATCAGTAATATTCATAACATTGTCTCTGGAAAAAAACTCACTTCCAAACTCACATACTTACACCCAACCGAGTAAGTATTCAATTTTCAGGGGTGAGCAAAGTGTAAAGACCCCAATACTGTTCCTGAGATAAGCCATGTTCAGCAGACATAGAGGGACTGGATACACAATGACAGGTGCCCTGGCTGATCTCCCGGTGCCTACGGTAAGCAGCAGGGAGGCTGTGGTCATAGGGGTTTCTGGTCCTACATATGGCCACTTTAAATTAGAGGAGGTACAGCCTTTCTTTCCAACTTTATCAAGTCATATACTGCCTGTGCCTGGTAAGTATTAGCCTTTATTAGAAATCATTCAATGAGCCGGTGCAGGCAGTCATATAAAAAGCTGGGTAGGATGAGAAATCAGAAAATGGAGAAAAATTATCTATATTTATAATGTTTCATAGTGTGGTAAAACAGTATGTCCTTCCTCTGCCTAGTTACAGAAACATTATCAGAAGTGGCAATAATAAGTTTTTTTTTTTTAAAAAAAAAGAACCCTATAAATCAGAAATTGGACACTTTACATTTTCAGACCTACCCAAGGCTCTGGTTTGCAAACTCTCCAGAGAAGTTGGTTAGACCTGTACAGCTGGCTCTCACCCTTCCAGACAGCACGGAGTCACAGAAGGGCAGTGGTTGCTCCTTTAACAAGGCTGCCGCTCTCGTTCACCACCCTGCACCTGGCTGGAAGTGGGGGGCCAGGACAAGTAAGGGTGCAAGACAAACCCTGGCATACATCTGAAAGCCCCTCCAGAATAGGTCTTGATTCCTAGCAATATCTGTCTGCAATAAGGGACCCAAAATATACATTTTACTAGTGCACTAGAAAGTTATTAGAAAATGAACTGCATTGAAGTTATACTGTTATGCACAAAACCTGAATTGACCCTAAGTATGAGTGTGTATCTATATCCTCTCTACCTGTGTCTGTGCATGTATAGTAACCCACCGTGCTATCTTTAAATGATATAATAACTATCATATAGTATGTAACAGCTGTTTTACCAAAGCTACAATGATAAGTTTTATAAAATTTCTATCCTTCAGAATCATTTTCATTATTTCCTGAAACAGGCCCTCCTGTGGGGTCAGCTGATGTGCTGGCCAACCTTATCTTTGTCTTACAATTTAATTCTCACAACATTGACAATCCTATGATCACCAATCATCCCCTGATAGACTTTCTATAAATTAATATTTTTATCCTGCTTCAGCCTCCCACACAAAACTCTCCAGAACCTTTGAATTTTTGTAATCCAATCCTTTGAACTCTTCTTTCTCTCTAGATTTCAATACACGTGATGAGAAGCTAGGCTATCTTGGTTTTCACAATGCTGAGAATGCACAGTCCGTGAAAATCTGCAGAAAGCCTTCGACGAAACAGGCAAAGGCAAAACCACCTGGGAGAACTTGGGAAACCATTGAGTTTTTGTTTCATTTAAAAACCTGAATCACTTCTGTTATGAAGATCAAGAAGTCTTACAATTGGCATAGCTGTCCTTTTCCCTTACAACAATTTCACTTTTCCCTACACTGGCACATAAAAGAAAGCCTTTCCTTTCCAAAGTGCAACTTCCGCTGATTGATTCAACCATTTGCCCATCACCGGGTATCGTTACAGAAGAGGATGAACGAAACCGCGGGCTGCACCTGGTCTCCGTTTTCTCTGAGACTTGAGGAAGCTGCTTCTGTGATCTCTTGTGGGGGAAGTGACTTTGTACTTGAGTCTGTCCTGGTGGGCCGACGGCTGAGCCAGAGACAACACGACTGAGGAAATGTCTGCTGAGGTGGCCTTCCGCCAGGGCAGCCCCGTTTGTCCCTTACGGGAGAAGGATGACACGGCAACAGCTTGCTCCATCTCTTTCCACTTTAATTAAGACACAAGACGCTTGGTAGGACGTTCTGGCTACCAAAGAGGAGTTTGCGAAACTGTGAATCTAGACTTCATTCTTCTTGTGAGTGAACGTTTTTGTACTTAGCTTCAAGTGGAAATTTGTACTTAGCTTAAAGTGGAAAAGAAAAAAGGGTAGTGAGTGTTCAAGCTAAAGGAACAATCACGGTCGATGCAGAATCCCTGTGCAGTTCGGTTTTATCATTTAACGCACATAGAGGAGTTTCGGTTTACCAGTGGATTCTACTGGTATCTGTGTGCCTTAAGGCTCAAACCCGGGAATGACTGCAGGAGGACACATCGCAGCAGAGTGAGAGGTGCATGAAGGAGGACTCTCCAATGTATATTTTTCTGAATTGTGCATGTGTGGACCTCTGCTCACATGAGAACTGTATAGGGAGTTCTTTTCAGAGCATAGTTGAGGTGAAACTTGCCTGAACAAGACCTGCTTTCTATATTTCAGCTGAAAATGTGAAAATACCTTTATTGCTATCACTGCAGAAAATGCTAACCTTTGAGCAACAGGAAACAAAAGAATTTTCAATTCAAAATTATTACAGTTAAAAAAAGATATACAAGTGGGGGTCTTTTCATGTCAAATAATTCCAAGTATTTATAGCAGACATGTTATGTTTTTAATAGACATAAAAGAGACATCACTATAATAGAGGAAAGCGTCCCATTAAAATAAAATACTTATAAGGCTGTTTTAGTTTATGACTCAAAAGAGAAGGGTCCGGTGGGCAGCAGGTCAGGTTTTCCCATTCAAGAAAATCAATTTTAAGTGAAGTTGCATTAATTACTTCAGCAGTGACGTTGAAAGAGCTTTCCTAATCGAAATAGTCTCATGTATTCATAAGTACAACCCCTGTTTCTCCTCTGACTTAGTGTTTTTATTGAAGTCGGCAGTTGATTCTTCAATAATGATGCCTCGCTATTATCATCAAGGTTTTTGAAGGAAAATAAATAAGAGGAAAGGAAAAGGGACAAAATAAAATCATAGGTTAATTTCTCCTTCACAGTATTTTTATATGGCTGCTTTTTTAAATGAGTCTACCAAAATGGCAATCATATCAAAGTAAATTATGTTTTAGAGGTTCTGATCCTAGAATGGCAGATAAAGTGAGATCATTTCATCAGAGTCAATATACCTCCCTCGTAACTCATACGTGGGAATTATAGAAGGTCCAAGGCAAATCAATGTTTTAAAAATCACTCTATTTTTTAAAGATATACATTTGATTGAAGACTTCATACTACTTGAAATTTGAAATCAAGCAGGCATTTTTAATGTCAGTTTATTTCACTTTTAAAATCTGTTTAGAAAATAAGGAATATTTCTTTATATGAACAACTATGTACACATGCCTGAAAAGCTTTTAAATAACTGTATGCAAATATATTTGACAAAATATTTATATAAACTACTTCCAATACTGCTTTCTTTTTTCAAGCCAATCACCACTTCCCCACTAATAAAAGGCAGTAGAAACTCTAAAATGTTCCTTCCGAGGTGACCATAATCCCTCCTCATTCTATGTCTCTTTCTTGCTTCACAGGAGGCAGAAGTGGGCAAGTAAGGCCCATTGTTATCCCGTGGTTACAGTGTCCTGCGAGTTTGGACAAGTTATTAGGTCAGACACTAACTTCCTAAGTAGAGAAATGGTGTGTTCTCCTTTGTGCTCTCTTCTGTAATGGCTGGAGTCGGTGCTAATTAAGGCCCCACAGCAATGTGGCTCCAGAGAGGTCAGGGACTTCTTCCTGATGCCTAAACAGCTCTCCACTCGCAGGAGCTGCCCCTAATCGGAAATGATGGGACGGAGAGCTGGCCTTTCAGAGTCGCAGTGTACTTAAAGGAAGATGATGGCTAATGGCAGGGGTGTCAGAAGAGGGCAGAGGGAGGAGCTGAGAAAAATGTCACTCTGTGGCGAAGTTCACCTGCAATTAGTGACTTGGCTGAAGAGCCAGGAGACAGTGGAGCCCTGAGCACCTCGTTACAACTTTGGAATCCCTGAAATACTGTGCAGAAGACATCTGCATCTGGCAAGCCGGGAACGAATAATCTCTGTTACACCAAAGGGCTGTTTGTTTAAGAATCTCTCTAGCAGTAGATCTTCCTTTCACACGGAAACATCAGTCTTGTTCAGCAGAATTCTAGGATGATTAAACCATAATCTTTTCTGGTGGTTGTGTAAATAACAAACTCAAATAAATAGAGCAAGCTTACATTTCTTATTGGTAATAAGCCATTGTGGTAATTAATCTTGGAGTCATTTTCCTTTGCCTCTTGAGGTGTGGAACTTGGGCAGTCTAAGCAACATTCAAAAGAGAAACTAAGGTTTATTGTAAGTTTTAGCAGACACCTATACAGCTTATTAATTACTACAAAACTATAAAGTTGGTTGGGTTGAATCTAGTTCTTGCTTTCCTTTTACCCCGTCAACACCACCTCCACATACAGACACACAAGTGGCGCATCTACGTGCCGTGAACTGACACTGTAGCTATCGGGGTCTCTTGCTGCTCTTCCATCATGAAAATACTTTTCCCAGTAAAACAGCTAATGTTGCACCAGATCTGGAGCCATGAAGCGTTAGACTTTGGTTGCATTTGTAACTGAGTCTAATAGACCCCTCCAGAGCCCATGAACAGAAGGTCAGCACCTTTGTAACCAAGTCCTAAAAGTCTTTCAAAAATTCCTATTTGAGACTTATCTCTGTAGTTTTAAAAGTTCAAGGTCGTACAGCTAAACAGTAATGATGAATATGCCTGCATAATACACTATATGTTAATTGGTGCAAGGTTTTTGCAAAAAAGCATACATTTTCACAATATAATGTGAAACTTTAATACATACTGAATCTCACACATGGTAATAGTCAAATAAAATATTACTGATCATGGAAATAGAAGTGACAGTTTACACCACAACCTGCACATTAGAGGGGAGGGTCTGGGATTCCTAAGATGCTAGAGAGCTTTCCAGTTCCTGGCAAGGCTGAGATTAACATCCTGTTTCCCACGTACTCACACAGTGGAGCAGTTTTTCTTCCTTATTCTGTCACTTTATCTTCCTTAAATAACTTTTGTACACCTTTTATAAGTACTGAAATGTCCTAACATTGAACTATAGCAAAATGAAATCTACAGACATAAAACTATATCCTTGAGTTTTGATGCAGATATGATGCTCACATTATTTACAAATGCATTATTAAACTACATATAAATGTTCCCATTCACCTAAATAGATTTCTATATTAAAATCTAAGCTTTCTGTTTTCAAGCATAAAAATGTCAGAGATTTCTCCCCAAATTTACTTAAGTGCATGAGACTAATGTTTATCTTTGAAACGGAGACCAGACTTGGCTGCACGTCTAAAAAATGAAGGGGGAACTTACTAAGAGTCTCACAATTCTTGATATTCAGAAAAATACCTGATTGATCAAAAAGCACCTCACTAAATAGCAAGGAAAATAGTTATCTTGCCCAAAGAAAAGAGGGAGTGTTTAGAGCTATTTTTCACCCAAGCATTTTTCATTGTCTAACTTGTCTTTATTTTTTTTAAAAAATGGAATAAATTAGTAAGCAAAAGAACTTGTCTAAAATTTTTGCTTTAATTCTAGGAAGAGATGGTCTACCAACAGGAAAACTGCAAGGCACAGGACTCCCAGCCCCTTTAAAAATTCTTCTCTGGTTGAATGGCTGTCATTCAACCAAAGCAGACCCCAGTAATCCATCCTCCTGCGCTCAGGCAAGGCTGCGTGGAAACTCAAACCTTGCCCCTGGGAAGCTGAAAGGTAGCAAGCTTCTGTAACTGAATTATTCCAACTGGGGAATTATGCTCCTGGATTTGAAATGGGGCTGCCTTTTACATTAGAAGAAAGGAAAAGACAAAATAAAAGACACTAAACACAAAACTAAAGACACTGATTGAACAAGTCCCCAAAACTCGGAGCCAGAGATTTATTCCTTTCACTAAAGGTGAATCACTAGATTCGTTAACAGAGAATTAAATAGTATCTTATTAAATTAATAAGTTATAAACCACATTGTCAAAGTTTTTTCTTAATATGTTTGTATGGCAATGTGACTTTCCAAAGAAGTTAATTTTTTAAAATTTCATATATTTATGTACTTTGTTAACTTTTTGATAATAATTTCAATAATTCATTATTGTGATACTTGATAACAAGTACATATAATCAGGTTACATGGAAGTACCAGCTCCATCTTTGCTCAAATGTGTGACTTTCTTAGACTGTTTAATATTTGTACCTTGTTTTTCTAGGATAAAAAGGAGAGAAATAATATTCTCTCAATTTTAACAGGTGACATCCATTCAGCGTTCGTCATAGTGCAGCATGGGGCAAGCAATTGGTAAATTATTAGTATTATTAGTAGAGAAATAGTAAAACTTGGACAACTATTAGTGTAAAATGTACTTGCTCTAGCACTTAGTAATATATAAGTAATTTATAAAAAGTAAATCCATGTATGTAGGATAACTTTTTTAGACTTTCCAATATGCAAATACAGATAAGCATCAATAGTATAACTCATATGTTTGGAGATAAATTATAAAATAATGGGGGAAAGAATCCTTTAGAAGTTGCTGGCATTTCATGTGAAATTGAATCAGAAATAAAATCAAGCAAATATTCCATATTTTAAGTGAAATTTAAATACATATTTACATAGCAAACTTCGATGTCCCAGAGAATACTGTTGTGCATTACAATCTGAGAAATCATTTTTCAGAGTTTGTATGTACATATATTTATGTATTTATATGATAGGCTGCAATGAGATTAATGGAATAGGCTATTATTTCCAAAACAATACCATGCTATTTTCAGTTCCATCAACAGCATAGAAGTTAAACTTTTAAAACCTTACACACAAACCAGATTAATTCAGATCTCAAATCCACACACTGAAATGAAGATTTGGTAATTATATAACTAATTTGATTAATGGTGGTGAATGCACTAGCTACTTCTGACCCATGGATCTGTGCTGATCCTGAACGCTTTCTTTGAGTGTAGAAATCAATTTAAACTGGTTGAATGCTAAAAGTACTATCTTCACAGTACAAAGTCAAAATGGGATTCTGCAGTCATTCAGTTATCTTTATTAATGGAGGAAGCTAAAGACAATGCTTGCCGTGTTATGCACATGTCACTTCTGACGAAGTATTGCTTTTGCACAACACAGACACAGTGTAAGGTGCACTCATTGTCCTTGGTGACTCTGCGGCACGATTCCCCATTAGAGCACTTCATACAAATGTTCCTTTCAAATTGCTCTATTATGTCACAATCAAAAGATGGAATTTAGCCAGAATGTTTATTTACCATCTTGTAGACAGTCAAAACAATCTGTTAGTGTGCTCTTTGATATTAATTTCTATTCATTCAGGAGTGGATTTTGGCCAAAATGTTTGATTGCTCTTTTGAGGACTTTTACAATCGTGTGTTAGTTTAATATTACACAAGTCAACAGCAGGCAATAATGGAGGTCACGTAATATCAAGCTGGCTGATTCCTTTGTCTACCCACGTAACAACAGATAAATAGTTTGGTTTTAAACCTTCGAGAATACGAAGTAGCACACTAGTGTTAAATAAATGCTTTCATCAATTATTTTATTGAGTATCCAGTTGAATCATCAAGGTGATGTGGATGATGTACTAAAATAATCTGATCAGTTCAATACAAAAACAAATGGCACAGTAATAATGATCAACTTAAACAGTTGGGTTGATGTGGTGGAGACCATGGCTCTCACTTTAAATATTTTATATATTCTTTTTATGAATTTAAGGAACCAAAATAGTATACCTGTATAATGAAAGGGATGATTTGACATGATCCTGTGTAGATCGCATAGTGATTCTCAGCCACACTGATTTGGGAGAAATATAGTTTTCAACTGACCAACAGTCATACATTTTTAATACGCAAAAGTCATGTTTCCATGTCTAAGGTGTGTGTGACCCTACCTGAGAAACAACTAGCCCTGAGCCCCTAGAGTCCTACCATCAAGGAGACAAATTTCAAAACACTGAAATCTAAACTGAGAGCCAAGAGGCAAGATTAGAATAGACAAGTTAAGAATCAACAATAAAATTCAATATATAATTGAGTGTTAAGCTTTATGATGCAGGAACTACTAGAGAAAGTCACTGATGAGGAATATATATATATGTTTTGAACAAAAAAGAGAGTGTCTGCCAGCTATAAAATGACACAAAGGAATATTAACAGAAGTCGCAAAAGAGGAGAAGGAGCAGGAGGAGGTGAAGGAGGAGTCGCACTTCTGTCAACCAGGATAGTGCAGCAGAAAGTACGAGCCGATCGTGAACACGCACTTCATTTCGAGAAAGGAGTAAAAAAATCAAGTCACATGTGCTAAGCAGAGATGACTACGCTACCGTCGAACCTGATATTTTCCCACAGAAATAAGATTCAAAGTGCTTGGGCTGCTCTCATCTGATTGGTGAAAGTTTCCACCAGAGAAGCTCCTTACACTGGAGGAAGCCTCAGTTTCATCACGTGTGAATTAACTATGACATTGCCACTTGTTTACCATGAATGTGAGGGGTAACGGAGCTTATAGGAATAAAGCACTTAAAATAGTGACTGGTGTCCAGAAGTGTTTATTTAGTAAAGGTAACCTATCGTCGTCACTAGCAGTCAGTACTGATCTTTACCGAGGCTGTCTCATGACTCCAGACTTACCTCCTAACCGTGTACCTAGGTTTCAGCCGAAGGGCACTACTGACCTCTCCAACACACCTTGCGGCCTACAACCCCAGCCTCTTCTTACACTGTCTCACGCTGTCTAGGGTGTCACTGCCTAACCACTCGCTTCTTCTCTTGTTGAATGTGTACCCATATTTCCAGGCTGTCACCCTGCAGTTGTCCAAGTCGTTTCAGATGTATATATTAATTCCTTTGTTTTCTTATTTTGTTCCATCTTATAATGTTTGATCACATTCATCATATTTTCTCCTTAAAGTGTAAACTAGAATGCAAAGATATTTTTGTTGGAGCTCTGTCCAATAGCATGCCAATAAATAGTCACTTAATCTTTGCTGAATTGAAAGCAATTTAAAACAGCTAAAATATGGACTATATTACATGCATTTATGTATAGTGATCATGCTATTTATAAGAAAAGAAACTGTATAATTTTGAGGTGACTGATTTGACTGCCCACCTATGGCCTAAGAAATACGTCGGTCATTTGATTCTCCCAGAAAATGCCAGAGATCATGCCATCATTACCAATAAATCTCAGGCTTCAAACTCTTTTTCATTATGGTGAACAAACATAACCCAGAAGCTTCTGTCCTCAAAAGGATGTGCAATGACATAATCTTGTCAAGGGGCCTCAGATTTTCAAGCTGCAATCAGTAATCCCTGTTCAAAGTTTTACCTTTGTGAACTCAATTATTCATAATTTTTCCTTTTCATCTTTATGTATCATTAATGGAATTACCTTATACAAAAACTTTGCTGGGGTAAGAGTATTGTCGTATATTTTTATTTTATAATATTAGATTATCAGGTGATGTTAGAACAAGACGTGGCATGTGCAGAGTTGCAAAAGACGTCATTATTAAAGCATCAACTCTCAGAGTATGGTGTGCCCGCTACATCACATTTCCTGGTGTCTAATCAAAGATAAAACTGAACTAAATATTCAAAGCATCTATCATCTGTATCACAAATGCTCAAAACTCATCAATACTTAACTTCATACTAGTTACTCCATGTGAAACTGTCCTATATATTAGCAGCTTTCCTAGAAGAAAATGATGGTGGAGGAAAAGGAAGAAAATGACAGAATTCTGTTACTAGTTCTAAATAGAGGGGAATTTCACTGGAATGCTTTCTTCCCTCCCCTTCCCTTCCTCCCCTTCCATCCTTCCTTCCTTCTCTTTCCTTCTTCCTCTTTCCCTCCTTCCTTCCCTCCTTCTCCTCCCTCCCTCCCTCCTTCTCTCCCTTTCTCCCTCTCGCTTGCTTGCTTGTTGCTCAGGTTCTGCCTCAAACTTCCTACTCTTTCCCTGTACAGTTATGGTGAAACTATAGCACCATGCTGCAGCTGGATTTTCATTATTATTGAAAGCTCTAAGTGGTTCACCATCACCGCAAAGATTTATTTTTTATGATACAGTTAAAAGCACAGATTGTGCAGTCAGACTACTTTTCAAATGCCAACTCCATTCCTGAGATAATGACACTGTGTTAAGCTAAACAGATTTGGCCTTTCTAAGCCTCAGTTTCCTCATCTGTAACCAAGAAATAACAGTGATGCTGTATTCACAGGTTACTGAGAGAACCGCAGGAGCGAAAGAAACCGAAGGCAAACAAATGTTTCCTTCTGTTACCCTAAAAGAGCAGATTCACATTCAGAGGCCAAAATGAGAACTGACTTACTAGCAACAGATAAGCAGTCTAGGAAGTGAAGGACATACACAGTGAAAGTACACTGTGCTCAAGCCAAACGACTGTGTGTACCTGTGTTACCTACATAGTGAGAAAAACATGCCGCTTTCAACTAAACTGACTCAGTTCTCCACCTCACTTGGCACCTATTGATAAGGGTTTCAGGCCCAGTATCCACTGAAAGTCTTTGTATTTCAAACACAAATAATAGCTGCCATCAAGCATGTTAATGTCCATAATCATTGTAATTTTTGTAAATTATAACTGTCAGTGGTCACAAACTTACCCAATGAAAACATAAGGTAACAATTTTGCCTTTATATTGCTACTCTCGGAAAAGAAGAGCCACTTGTAGGGAATTTAAGTAGGAAGGTAAATTTATAACATCTATTCTAAAAATAGAGATACCGCGGCATTATTTCTAAGATAATGTTTGTGAGCAAATACCTGGAGCCAAACTGTTACCACTGATTGCACTCTCCATTAAGCGCAGATAATAAATAATGCCACTTCAGCTGCTGCAGACGACATTTAAAGAATATATTCATGATAACTAAAATGCAATAGAATTATTTTTAATAATATACAGATTTTCAGTTATGTTGCTGCCTATATAAATTTCTTTTCTTCTGTATGATAGTATTTCATAAATATTATGATTTTCTTCATTTTAGAAAATTACTCTGGAGAGATATAGATTTACAGTATAAATTCATGAAAAATGAGATTATATATTTGGCCCTACTGATTAAAAATTTGGTTGGTGTGGACTAAGATAGGGCATTAAAATTTCATCAAAAATTTCATAAATTAAATGGCAGTGTTGAATTTAAACGTTTTCATTTATTAGAAATGAACTAATTTAACTAATATTAATTGCGTCTTGTATATTTTATATTTTTTATTTTGTTGACCTTTGTTATTTTAATGATAACAACTCTGATCAAATAAGTGAAAGTAGGAATCACAATTAGAATATGTACTGACACATTCTGCTAAAATGCTACTGTCCAAAGGGAAAGTAGAAAGTAAAGCCAAGGCAGTGTTGTATTACGTGTAATGGTAATGAAAATTCACGGAGAATTTTCTTTTTGGGAACAATAATTCTCAGTACGTTTAAGAATGGACCTCTGAAGGATGCTTGCATTTGTTAATTACAGGCTGCTTGAATGTTTAAATAAGTTACAGATTTTAAGTCTCAAGGTAAGCCTGCAATATTCCTGCTGCATGTTATAACTGTCCTCAAAATAATTACAGAGCGGAGTAGGACTGTCATTCATGGGAATCTGTTCCATTGTGTGAAGAGAGAAAGAACATGGCGGCCCACGTATTAGCACATCACCCATGGCTAGAGCACTGACAAGACAGATTAGGATGTGTATTAAATCTTACACACGACTGCCTCTCTGCATCAAGGTAAAAACTGCTTGCTTTTACACACATTAGGGACCAGCGTTGGTTTGATGTCTACATTAATATTGACAGCCTATCAGCATTTTTTTACACTTACTGAGTCAATAAGTACTGTAAACCTGGTAAACCTTAGATAATAGAAATGAAAAAAAAATGAAGAGGCAGCCTTACTTTCTCACATCCAAAGAAAGGTTAACCCCCAAATATACAGCAATATATATCAACTGGCATACCCACTGTGACTAGACAATCTAATCTCATTTGTCAATCATGACATTTGCTAAAGGTTCTAAAAAAAGAGAAACTCTAGCATAGACAATAACAGGAATATTGTTTGCATATGAGATTATTTTTAAAAGTTCGATTATCACCAGTACATTATATCACGTTCTACACACTAATTTCATAGATAAGAGGAAGTTCCTTGGTAGTGACTCTGCCTCAAAGTAACCACAGGTGAGCAACACATGTACAGTTCATGAAAAGGAAACATATTTTGACATTTAATTTTCCTGAAAAATTTTAGCATAGTTACTTGTATTTGTCATGATAAAATTTGGAAGCCCCATATGAATTGGGTTAGAGAAGAAAACTTAGTATTTACTTTGCTTTAAAATGTCACAAAATTAGACAAAAACCATTTTTTGTTTCAAGGCACTATCTTTATCTCATTAATAATTACATGTTTTAGAACGGAGGCTGTTTTACAATCTGTTTGAAATATGCTAGTTTTATTCTTCTCAGATACTCTGATGCTTTTAAGGTGTGCACAGGTTTCACATTCATTACACAAGGATGTGGTAATGTACAACACACATCTCCCTAGCATTGCAGTATCTCTGAGCAGGGAGAGATATAAAGGAATCATTATTTAAAAAAAGAAAATGAACCAACACTGAGATTTTTTATTACTCTCAAAGCTTATATTCAAATGGTTAACATGGCGCTTTTAGTAGTGAAGCTATACTAGAAGTGTGCTGGATCCTATGATTCAGAAGAAGCAAAAATCACAAAACTACTACATAGTTTTTATTTGCAGTGCATTGTGTTACACTTCAAGTGCCACTCATCTGCAAAGTCAGAGGTGTTTTCATTAAAATGTGCCTTTTTAAAGGAGTAGCTTTCTCTCTTACTAGCACTCTGTGGAAGACGATTCAGTTAAAGTGATGTCCTTTGTAATAATTATCTCGGGAGATCCACACTGTCACTTCTGCAAGCCTTTGAAAGTGATGCCATTGCATGAGGCCAGGACCAAAGTGCGTCTGTACCTGCAAGCCCTTCCATCAGGCAACCTGCTCACACACAGTGGTGGCAGGAGAAGCCTTTCTTGTGCTTCCCCTAACATTGAACCAGCCTTTTTTTTTTTTTTTTAGCAACATATATGTAAAAGAAAAATGACGAGAAAGGCCTGTCATGGAAGAGCAACCTGCACTCTAGGGCTGGGGGTATTTAGAGCACGAGGCTGATGAGTTCATATCAGTGGAGTTCTTGAAAAAGAGAAAGGTCATTTTCCCGAGCAATGAAACTATCCTAATCACATGAGAAGAATATTCTGTCCTTTATCAGGGGTCATTTTTATGCTCAATGACACGATATAAAATTCACTATTTTATAAACAGATCATGTTTAGGATAATGGCCTGTACTTTTCCATTTCTTTTTGGCTGTACGTCATGCCAAATGTCAGCAATGTCAATCGTCTTTATTAGAATTTCTCTGATACAATTGGGATATTTTGCACAGATATGCAACTATTAATATTATAAGTAGAAAATAAAGAATTATACAAAGGTACAGAAATATTAAAAAATCTGTATTCTAAATCACAGCAAAATGGATCCACAACAAATTCCAAAATTAAAAACTGTAAGGTCGAAAGTCCTCTTTATTTCTTTTTACCTCTAGTACATGAGTACCTTAAAGTAGCAATATAATCTTTAAATATGCTCACAGAATACATCTTTTATTTCTAACAAGAAGTGATGCCCCATTTATAACATTTTCAATTCATAGAGTCCACATGTGGTTGTGGACTAGCATAGCCAGACAGAGTGTACATTTCAAAATAACTAACCCTCATAAATCTCCAGAAATTCCTCACATCTATTATGTTTACCTTCTGCTGCTGATGAGCCTGTGGGGCTCTGTACAGAGGAAATTACAAGCGCTCCAGAAGATTTGGCAAGAAGATGCTAGA
This sequence comes from Dinomys branickii, assembly GCA_004027595.1. Classification (NCBI taxonomy): domain Eukaryota; kingdom Metazoa; phylum Chordata; class Mammalia; order Rodentia; family Dinomyidae; genus Dinomys; species Dinomys branickii. Next base: position 37,157 of record PVLD010004104.1, read on the forward strand.
AGAAACAATGGGCAAAAAAAAAAAAAAATTCTTAACCGAAGCATCATATCCAGCTTTGGCTACCATTTACATATTTGAGATTACAGCGAGTAAAATGGAAATTCCATTGAAATGGAATAAATTGTTTTCTGAAACCAATATCTGATTACCACCAGTGATGTCTTAAATTAAACATTCTAGGCTACACTCAATATATTTTATGGAATTCAATGGATGCTTTACTGAGAACCTGTCTGTTTATTTAATTTTCCAGTTAAGAAACAGGTACTTGTATCCACCTAAAACTTTTATTCTTAACTTTGCAATAGCTTCTCTGTTAATCTATATTACCAAACCAATCCCTC
>PVLD010004104.1:42500-107500 GCA_004027595.1 Dinomys branickii
AAGATTCGAAAGATGAGATTGTTGAATACCTGAAGACAGGCTTTTCCTTCCTGAGAATGGGCACTTTAAAAAGACACCCAGCCTGAGTCTAAGCGGGAACATTGCTTTGCCCTTCAAACACACCAGCCTCAAGTTGGGTCCAAAGAGGAAGTGGTCCCAAACCGGGCCCTTTCTAGTCTCAGCAACTAGGCTTGTTTGAAGCCACAGGCCACAGAGTGCCTGTGAGAGTCTGTGTTGCAGGGGACAGGATGGGGGTGGCAGTATCTACTATTATGACACAAAACACCCTCCAGAGGACAGGGCGGGGAAAGTAAAGTTTTTCTCATGTAAATTGCACAACATTCATCCCAACTGGTATTCACCCACATCATTTCTAAGATTTGAGTCTTGGATGTATTTATTAAAACTAGGCAGTGTGCCTCCTTTCCGCACCTACTGGGAATCCTTCTGCATGTTGACTCAAAGGAATTAAAAATGGTACAAATAGGAGTGAGGCCTATTTAACAACACACTTCCTTGTATCTCAGATCTGCACTCTCGCACAGAACTTCGTTTCCTGTCACTCCGCTGTGTTAAGAACAGCAGGCCACAGCCATTCAGGCTGCCCCATCAACTGTGAGTTTTAATTTGAGCCACTTTCTCATGTAGAAAAAAAAGCACACACAAAACCTTACTTTTTCCGCCAACCCATCTTCACCCTGTGTTGTACCACGGAAAGCTTTCAGGCGGTGCTCTGCTCCAGAGCAAGCCAAGCATATCAAGTGTGCCCGTAACACTCACAGGCTAATGAACAATGCACAAAAACAAAGAGAACAGCAAGGCTCCTATTGTCTGGTCTTCCGTAAAAATACTAAAACGGCCTTCTCCGGCGCAGAGGAAGTGCCAGGAAGCCTGCAGGTGTGAGCTGGTTAAAGAAAAGGCCTGGGCTAAATAGATTCTTTGACTGTCAGGGATTAGAGTCAGGGCACTAGTGGTAGCACATATCTTTCCCTTTAATTTACAAAATTTTCTCACGAGTCTGCAAGAGTTCACCCCATCAGGGGCTTTCTGGAGCCATTGAAATGTCTTAAGTTTTAATTAAGTTGGAGTTGTCAGAAGAAAGCTTTTTTGGCACAGAGTCAGGGTCATTAATTACTGCTATCTTTGTTTCTTTCTGTACAGAGAACTCCACTGACTTGTTGGGTTACTTACCCAGCCTGCACTTTCTACCCCCCGGTTCCCATTCACTTCCACGTGAGACTCGATTAAGCAGTTTACCAATTACTTTCATCAGGTCTAGGTACAAAGCATTTCCACAATCTTAAATCTTTAAAAAAAATGTTTCTCATTAGTGGTTTTGCGTACAGGAGTAGCAAGAACATTTTTCTGGTAAATGATTAACTAGCTGCATTTCTGCCTGCATTTCTGTATCTAAACAGAACCACCTTCCCATTTTCCTCCTCATCCTCTACTCCGCACACCTAGACCTATTCTCACAGCCTTCAACCTTTCCTTTTATGAAACGCTAATCAAGTTAAAATGATTGACTTTACCTAATGACATGTAATTCTAGCAGGAAACATCCAACTTGACTGACATCTCTTAAGGTGGACAAATATTCTTATTGTTTCCACATAAAATTGGCTGCCATTATCACTCATAATCTTTTGTAGATTAAAAATGGAAGGTGTAAGCAAGTTTTTGTTAATTTGTTAACATGTCTCATCTACCTCTAAAATACAGCCATTGCTCTTTGGGTCAAATATGTGACCCACAAAAACTCTTTTAAAAATGATTCTATTCAACCCTTACTATCCCCAGGGCACTGGCTCTAGGACTCCCCTCCAATACCAAATACACGATGCTCAGTGCTCTCATGCAAAGCGGCCCAGTGCTTGCAAATAACCCGTACACATCCTCTCAGGCACTTTCAATAGCACAGTGTAGGTGCTATGCGAATAGCTGTGGTGCTGTGTTACTTGGGAACAATGAAAATAGTCTACACATGTGCTGTATGAAATACAATTTTTAAAAATGTTTGTGATCTGGGTTGGTACAACCTGCAGATATGGAAGCCTGACTATGTCTTGTCAAAAATAATTCAAATTATGAAATTATTCCACAGTTTTCAATAAATATATATATTTACATATTAAAGACAGGAAAATCATATTTGTTTCTAGAAAATGATGAGTTTAAATTCTGACTTTTATAAAAAAGTGTACTCATACTGAGATTTGTGTTTTTGCTTTGAAGTATTTTCCTTATAGTTTGTTTTCTTTATCTTCTTTTGGTTCTTAAATCTTTTCTCGCTCTTCCACTTCACAGAAAAATAACAATTCTTAGATAATTTAGTTACAATTCAGAACCATAAAACTGAATCATTGTTTCAAAAATCAGTGAACACCTGAAATAAGACAGATGTAATTCTGTTCACTAGAATGGTTAGAGGTAGTCTTTAAATGTAATAACAACTACTTTTAAATGTGAAATGGCTAGGCAAAGTTTATAAACTAGGGGAAATCCAGTTAGCAGAATCACACATTTCTTTCTGATGGACATGATAGTACTTCAAAATATTTCTTTCAGTAATCTCATAGTAATTGTCATAAGCAAAGATCACAGACATTATGCTATCAAACATATGCCACCTTAGATAAAGGGACGTAAATGACATAACCAGATTCATCATTACAATGAAAAAACTATATCACTGTCTGTTGATTTTCAGATAATCAACTTTCAATGATAGAATTTGAGGGAGAGTTTAATCCAGAGAAAGCAAAAACACTCAGTGTTTTCAGTCTGGTCCCAAATGGGCCACTTTGGAAGGGAGGAGGAAATTCTTGCTCCTGCTGAATAGCGGATACTGCCACATCTCACAGATGAAAATACACTTTTTGCCATTATCCTACTTTTAAACCTGAATGATGCACCTGAGAAGAGGATATAATTTTTTTCTGGTCCTCAATAAAAGTTCAAAATGCCATTTCCAGTCCACAGTAAAAGATATAAACTTAAATGTAAAGATAAAATAAATCAGACAATAAACTGCAACTATTCAGTTCTTTTAAGATCCAAGTTTTCTACAAAGTATGAAGTAAAATTCTGACAAAAATCTTTTCCAAAGCCAACTATTAAATTAATATTCATTTTTCCAAATTTAACAGAGAAGTTGAAGGCTCCAGTCCTCTGTGAGTACACCATCTTGGTATGTCTTTTGTATCAATCCCCCAAAACACTATGGGTGCGGGGACTATTGCTACTTTTAACTCCAAACCACATGTCAAAGTGCTAAAATAGTGGAAGCCCAGAAGAATTTAATTAACTTAAATAAAGACATGAATGAGACAAGACTCAAACTCAGAACTGAGCCAACTTGGTAATTATAATTATACAAAATACATATAGGTTTGGGTATTGATTATGTGAGATTTGAAATCATCCAATAGCCCTATGGATCAACCCTACCTACCCCCTTTTATTTGAGTTTTTTATAAATATATCTCATTATAATCTGAATATAGTACATTGGAATTTGGCTCTGCCTTACATGAAACTATTTGAGATTGTGGAAGTGAATTTGAAATAGCCCCATGGAGTTTGAGAACATAGTGTGATCCACTTTCCCATCATTCTCAATTCTACAAACCTTTAGTGCACACAAAAGCAAGCAGTGGGTAAGGTGCTGAAGACTCCAGCGAGGCACGGTCCTCTTTAAGGCTGCTCGTGCCCCAAGAGAGCCAGTCAGGAGCACAGCGAGTGAATATAACTTAGTGTGGTATGGTTTCTCTTGGAGAGAAATACAAGGCATCATGGAGTAGAGGGAAAGTATCTGCGGGTACCATTGCCTCAAAGAAACAATACACCCATCTTTTGGGTGGATGTGTGATAGCAGGTGGACAGCGCCTGTCTGACAAACGTGAACGTGAGGTCCTGAGCTCGGTTCCCAGTACCAAAAAAAACCCAAAATCCCTTGCTCTGACAGTCCTCCCAGAATTAGCCCTGGGGACGCAGGTACGGAGAGACAGAGACACAGATCTGAAGGAACCTGAATGAACAGGCTGAACAATTTGCGGAATCACTGAAATATGTTAAGTGCAGTGCGCTAAGATGAGCCCTCGCGGCTCAGAGTGGCTCTCTGATCGTGGCGCGCTGCCGGCACTGGAAAGCGCTCTGGAAGTGTGGCCGCCCCACCTTCCTCCAAGTCAAAAGACATGCACTCTTACCATTCACACCGTTCTCCTTTTGGCCCCTGGCTTTTGCCATAACTCTCCTGACCCTCCTGCTAGGTCTTTCTCACCCACTGTTAATTATGCTATTGTGTCCGCCAGAGTTCAGTACTCAGTGACCTTCATGTATTCAATTACTCATACACAGGTGATGCCTAATATCTTTCTTTAACTCAGGTCTCTTCTGAGATCTGAATTGCTTTGCTCCAAACACTAGCCAGACACACATGCTGGGTGGGTTACAGCAACCAAAACTCAGCAGCTGCAACACCGAACTGCTTCTCTTCACCTGTTCATCCACACTCCTCCTCACAGGAATGGACTTGCCGGGAGTTTACTCTTATATACCAGGCACCGCTTCACACGCGTCACACACATCGTCCACTAAATCCCCACGATACAGTCTTCTGTTCAGATGGGAATCCTACTCCGCTTTAGGGAGGAAGAAGTCAAGGTGTGTAGTACTGAGCAACTTGCCCTAGGTCACAGCACACGCAAGTGACAGAGCCTGGCTGGACACACACATCTCCAACATTACACCGCATCCCTTCCCCAAGCCTGGGAGCTGGTCCCACCTCAAAGTCACTTAGTAGCTCATTGGAGAAACCTAGAACTCATCTTTGATTCTCCTTTTTCTTTACTGCTAATATCTAAATTATCACTCCATCCTCAATATGCCTTCTAATTATGGCTATACAGGGGGTTTTTCGTACCAGGAATCAAACTCAGGACCTTGAGCTCGCCAGGCAGGCATTTGTGCCACTGAGGTATATCCCCGGCTATGCCTTCTAATTATGGAACCTCTTGAAATGTTGTCACCATCTTTTGTCTTTAACTCTAAGGTTCAAGTGGGAAAGGGTATGAAGGAGGGGGAAGGGCAGGAGGGAGTAGGGAGAATAAAAGTAGAAAGAATGGAAGGGAAACAATAGAAATCAAGGGAGGGGAAGAAGGACCATGTATGTCACAGGTGCACCAAAAAAATATATTGTAAAAAAAATGAAGAGAGCTGGAAAAAATTCAGTACTTTAAGGACCATCCAGTATGTGTTGTGTACTGTTCCAGAAACTAGAATTGCATTAATGAATAAAATAAACTCCTTGCCCTCACAGAGCCTAAAGTTAAAAAACAAACACACGAGTCAGTAACTGCAGGAATCGGTAACTACAGGAGGTGTCAGGGCTGTAAAGAATGTGGGAGAAAAATTAGACAGAGAGGGCAGCTGTGTGGTGGAAGACATTATTCAAGCGAGTTACTCTGAGAAATTCACGCTCCTGCCCTACCTCCTCCCAGAGCTTTCGTCTGCCCTTATCATAAAACCTAAACTTTAAAAATGAACTAGAGTGACCACGTAGCCAGGATTTTCCAGAAAATTCCAAGTTTAAGATCTAATCATCTTCACTGTCAAAATATTTCCACTTTGAAGTCACAGGCATGTACAAGTGACTTTGTGTACAAGAAGACCTGACGATGGCATCAGTCCCAGCCAAGTTTCAGGTCCCAAGTTTTCCTCACTTCCAACTGACCTGACATCAGATCTTCCAAGGGAGAAGTTTGTTCCAAGGCAAAGCTTTCTGGATTACCTTAGACTTAAATTTTTTCCTTTTTCTCTTTGCTTGTCTTCACCTAGCTTTTCTCTATATAGGAGACTTGAGCTTGGGTGATTGATTGATTTTTGGTTTTTTTGAGACAGGGTCTCACTTTGCAGTTCAGGCTGACCTCAAACTCATTATGTAAGTTCAGGCTAGCCTTGAACTTGCAGTGATCCTCCTGTCTCAGCCTCCCGACTGCCGAATGCTGGCAAGTGCTACCATGCCCAGCTACAGTGTTTTTTTTTTTTTTTAATTAAGACATTTGTCCTGCTTTTTCCCTTCCACTCTGTAGTTGTTTTGGAACATTTATCTCATCAATAATTAAATATCGGCACAATTAATTGACAGCTGTCTATCTTCCCGCCACTCTGAAGTTTCATGAAAGCATCAACTATTTGCTATTCTTGACTATATTCATTCCTCACTGTGCCCTGCTGTTCATTGTTTTGTCTTCCTACTTCATTATTTTACTGTGGTTCCCAGCTCACTACAATACATTTAATAAACATGATTAAGACAGTGAGGTACAACTATTGTCCAGCGAGAGAGTATAAAATCCAACCAACTGAAGAGTTAAACAGGACACCCTGTTGTATGGAGCTTCTTGACTGATGGGTTGAGTATGCTACAAAGCAATAGAAAAATTAGAAGTAACTGTCTGGTTACGGAGTGCACGGAAGATCCTGCCATAGACAGAGACAGACAAGCAATTACGGAAACAAGCTGGGGGAAACTGTGTGCTCTACTTTAGACACTGAATTTGAGATGCCTGTGGGATGTCCAGCTAGTTTGTTATTACTTGTAGAAAAACTCATTTTTTTCTAAGGATATTTTCAACAAGACTCATATTGACTCAGGCCCAGGAAATCTTTAAAAAGAGTCATGACAACCTAGAGATTCCCATTTGCCTGGTAGGGTGATAACCAAGAGTCAGGGTCTTTACACTGTCTCTCCAGGTTAGTTTGGGGCAATCTGGCACCAACTCACAGAGCCAGGAGAGTAGCAGGGTGTGGCCACTGCTCAGCCCCAGGTTTCTGACTCTAAGTGTGCAGTACATTGAACTCAGGGCCTCGTGCATGCTAGGCAAGTGCTTCACCTCTGAGCCACATCCCAGCCCTGTGACTCCAGTTTCAACCCACAATAGTGTGCTAAAGATGTAATTTCAACCATAACCATGGCCAAAAATAAAGTGTCATAGAATAGCTAGTCGGACGGCAGAAAAAAATATGTGCATCTAAACTATTCAATTCTATGAAATATTTAAATACTACTTTCTAAGATACTTGCTCTCTGTACTTACAGTCAGGAAACACTGATACAAATAATAATTTGCAAAGACAATGAAATCAAGTGACACTTCCTAAGTAGAATCAAGTGAAATGTTTCCAATAGAAAACTTAGCAAATGTTGACGTAATAGGGAAAATTACACAAAACACACTGTAATGGTGACACAAACATAGAAAACTATTATGCTTGCTGTACAATAATGAGAGTCTTTGGAAAGATCACGCATATTATTGGTTTCTCCAACCCTTTCTAGATTATTTGACATCATTGACAACTACCTTCTACTTTCAGCCTTACAGAAAAGCTTCTAATTTCTTTTTGTTTCTGATTGCTTCTATTTTGTCTTTTCATTACCCTGACATATAAGCACAGATGTTTCACTTGTGCCATGTTCACTGAGATCAGGTCTCCTCACATCATTTAACTTTTTACTTCCTTTATCTCATACATGTAGATCACTCACAAATTCAGATTCCTAACAACAGTCTTTCTGCCAAAACCCATCCTGCATGTCTAATGTCCCCATGTGAATCTCCAGGAACTTCCACCTTTGTCCAGAGTCTGCAAGCCTGCTCGTGACTTCGTCGCCATCCTTTCTCATCCCGCCTCTGTTTCTCCTCTGCGCCCTCATTTCTGATGATGACACGAAACAGAAATGCAGACGTCACTGAAAAGGCTTCCTGCTCCCTGCCCCCGGGGCCTAACAGTTCTTGGTATTTTCCTGTTCCAATGATCCCCTCATCTTTGCCTTCCTGTGCATTCCCATGGTCTCTCTGATACAGTTCCTTTCTCGCTGGGGTTACTGTCACCAGCCCTTAAGTGGCCTGCTGGACTGCAACAACGAGGTGAGCGCTTACCACCTTAGCCTGCATTATTACCGGTTACTAATACTGTTCCTGGATCACCTGTCAATCCCGTGAGCAAAACTCTGCGTGGCACACCAATGTCCATCAAAATATCTCTGAAATCATTTACAAGTCATCCACAAGTTCACATCTTTTCTGCTCATTTCATTCCTTGCCCTCTCTGTTCCAGAAAATCCCAGTCCACACATGACTCACTTAGGCCATTGTCTGAATCTGCTTTGGTCTACCTATTAAAGCCCAGGACAAAAGTGACTGCCACAAAAGAGGCTTTATTGACTGACACAACCAGAAATATCCTTTTCCTCTTTTGAACTCAAAAGCACTTATTCTCTATTTTTAAAAATTTATACATATGCCTTATTTATTTCAAAAATGTGTCCACTACAATAAGGCCAGTGTCCAATTCATTTTACAAAATGCCATATCTAGAGAGCCTGTCAGTAATTACCAATGTGCCTGCCTTTAGAGAAGTTTACTGATAACAGGTAACATGCTGGATTTCGGGAAAACTAGTTTTCAATACACCACAAGTTCTATTTGTGTTTGATCATTCACCATCTATTTGCCTTGAAGACTTGATTCATTTTACAAAATGTAACTAATTCTGCCTGTCATATATTTCTGATAGGATTAAGTCAGGTAATAAACTGCTATGTTCAGGTATCTAATACATATTAGTTCTGTTCCTAGCTTTTATAAATTTCTGATAGGTATTTAAGAAATCTTTACTACCCATATATACTAATTTTTACCTAGCAACATTGCAAGATGTGCTGGCATAACAAGAAGGAAAAAAATATATACATATGATAATTAAGATAATTATACCACTAATTGTTATTAGTTCATTTAAAAGAAAGGTTAGTGTCTCTATTGTTTGATCAATTTTTCATGCCTATATCTTGTAATATGAGCAACTACCCTGAACATAACAACACGCAATGTACTAACCACTATTACTCTCCCAAAATCTTGTTTTGAAATTCTTGTACTATTGTTTTATTTTTTTTCTTTAAAATAATAAAAAGAATATCTAATTAGGGGAGGCCAGCCAGTAAGGACAAAAACTATTCTTACTACTTATTAGGGTAAAGCTGAGGAAAACAAAATAATTTATCAAAATAACTTATTATTTTTAAATTTTTAATTTGCATATATTTGTAGTAAATAATGATTATATATTAGTCTTAATTCTTCTTGCAACTCAGAAATTTAACATAATGTTCACACAAGAAGCAAGACTGTAGAAGGAGTAGAACTAATTTTCACTGAAGAAATGTAAGATAGTTTAAGGAACCTTTACCTTATCTCATTTAATGTCCACTTTATTGATGAGAAAACTGAGACTCTGAAATTCAGATAACTTTTGTCACCTAACTTGTAATAAAGCTGGGGTGCAAGCTTAGGACAGTCTGATACCTATGTTCATGGCATAGTATGTCATGTTCTTACATACACAAATAGACACACACACACACACACACACACACACACACACACACACACCGTTTTAAGAGAGAAATAAATGAAAAAGTGAGAAAATCCTGACTCTCTTAACAGGTTTTCTTTTCCTGAGGTCTAACTGGCAATATATGGGAATCAAGGGAAATAAGACTATATTAGTTAAACACTCAAAATTTGCCGATCCTTTGCTGGACAAAAAACATGTAGACCCTCTCTCTATATAAAGAATAAAAGTTTAATTTTATTGAAATATTAAATTATTCTTTTTAATGGTAATTGAAAAGTAGTAAAGGGCCAGGGAAATAACTCAGTGGTGCAGCACCTGCCTGGCAAGTGCAAGGTCGTGAGTTTGATTCCCAGTACAAAAAAATAAATAAATACATAGAAAAGAGAAGTAGCAAAAACACCTTTTATACCTGAAAATACTTTTAAAGAACTATCATTGAACACTTTAATTAATAACTATTTAAATAATTTTGTTTTCAAAATACTTCTGTGTAATCTTATTAGATTCTATTCCATATAGAAATTGAAAGAGGAAAATAATAAATTTGTTGTTAGGTTAAACCTGTAGATGCTTATAATGTTTCCTAATCTCATGAAATGCTCATTATTGATGACTAATAATATAGACATTGAATACTATTCACAGCCTATGGCCATGAGCACAAAAGTATTTTTACTTTTCAGGCTATAGCTGGATAGTTCCTAAAAACAACTCATATATTAAATTACACGTGTGATATTAATTAAAGCCATGTCTGTGTGTCATTGAGGAGATTGCTTGAACTATCCAGTTTGCAGTAACTTTAATAATTGTTCATTTAGATGATGGCACACAAATGTGTTGACCTGATTGAAGTCCTCAGCAACCACCCACTGGCAAATCACATAGAAACTAGAGAAAAGAAATACATCAATGTTTGCTAGAACCAGGCATTAAGACACTAAATGCTGTTTCTTCACAAAAAGCCCAATTACCTGAATAAAACTTTTGACATCTGTTGGGCTCAATGATCAATTTTCAACCTCTTCTCTTTAACACTTGCTCAAGATTTCTAGAAATTTTAGTGATACTATCATTACATAATTAAGATCGTTTCCAAAGTATGTCCTATATAATACTTTTAACACTCCTCAGGCTCTGGCCACTCCCTCTATCAGTGGAAGATATTAAATATGTTAGAAAGAGCTTCTTGGCTTTGCTTTACTCTTGCTATATGATCATTCTGCACATCCGCCATGAAGGAGATGAAAGCACAGCTTTTTGTAGCGGTGTGGATTGAAGCTTAGATACTGCTTCCTTAATTAATGGCACTACGCTCTGGAGTGAAATCTTTAACCACTGTCGCAGTTTTCTCATCTTCTTGCTAAGACTTATAATAACTATCTAACAGTACTCCACCTGGCAATAGTTACAAAAAAAAAATCTGTTCTGTTTCTCTTTGTGTGACAGCCTAATTTCTGAATATTAAATTAATATACAGAACACTGATGTCATATTATATTTCAAATTACTATCTAGTTTTGGTCTCATGCCATTGAGAGGTGATTTCTCCTGGGATTATAATGGAAGGCTATTTGTTGGAGAAGATAAATATGTTTCATTTAAAACACAATAACCTACACATGACATATTAATTAATGTGAGTAAAAGTACATTTAAATATTTACCATCCAAATTAGCAAAAAAGTAATGAACTAAACTATAGCCTTTATAATTAATAAATTTTAAGAATTTTGGCTGATACAAAATTTTATATAATCCAAAGTTTTCATGCACAAAACTCTGTGAGGTTTCAGTTAACATAATAATTTTTAAATTGACTTTCTGATAGAACTTTGCACGGGGTTAATTATTGTATTTAAGTAGTATCTTAAGGTATAATTTTTATGGTCTATTAAGCATAGCCCTCAAATACCTTAAACAGAACTAAATGAGGTGGAATTACCATTAACTTGTATTTTAGGTTACCAAGTGCCCAGGCACTTCCAACAAACCATATCCGGAATAGTATTTTATGACAGCTCATGATTTTCTATGTTGAGCTTCCTTGACTTAAATTTTTTACAAGACTGAAAACTGGCCTCTGAGATGGTGCCTGAAAGTTGGGTCATTAGTCCTCACCTTTTAAGCAGCAATGTCTCAGCAGGCTGTACTGGAACCCAGTGCGCTCATGGAGGTGTTAACAGAGCTGTTAATTAACCCCGGTCTGGAGCCCATTGTGAACCATCCCAGAAAGTGGAACAATAGACAGGCACCGCTGAACTCACAGACTGGGAGAAAAGACTTTGGCTTTAATAATATGGGCCTGCAGGCTTCATAATACTAATGATAGATAATAAGAATGACATGAGCAAATAAGAAGTTGGTCAGAAGTGGGCCACACTTGCGGAAACCCAGCCTCTAAGAAAACAAGGCAGAGTGGTCAGAACAGACCTGGAGAGCAGCGGCCCTCCTCGGACAACCCATCTCCTCATCTGAACATGAGCAGGAGGAAGATGAACTTCAAAGTGCTGCGCCTTTCCTACTCGGACTTCTGATCAAATTATTGATTTGCTTTAATTGGCCAAGACCATTGCTTTTACAAATGCACAGGGATGGAGTTTTCATTATCTTCTTGCATAACCATGGACCAATTGTCCACTCACAATGGAAATAATCTCAATGTGAAGGTGAACATTTACTGCAAACCCGACAAGTCTGCAGAACTAGAGGACTGACTGCATAAACACACACACACACACACACACACACACACACACACACACATCTCTCAATGTCTAGAAAAATGTAAATACTCCTTAGTTATCTTTACAAATAAACTAAACTCAATTCCATTGACAACTCCCTTTAACAAACTGTTTAAAGTTGAAATCAACTTCATCCCTTTAGCATTTCTCTACAAATCCTTCAAAAAAATGCATGACCTTATATTCTTTATATAGGATCTGACCAGCGGTACGAAATCCCCTGCTGAATTCTAAATGCTCCAACTAATGTTCCCTCCATTTTGTTAATGTTACACCAAACCACGTAAGAAGAGAAATAAATAGTAAAGGTTATGAACATATGAATATAACATTTAACTGCTCAAACATATAAAACTTAATATGATCCATATGCAGTGAGTGTCTTTAAATGGTGGATTACCCTTATAGTCACTTCTAAATCAAAAAGTCTACAACATGTCTAAATATTAATCACAACTTTAATTGGACATATGGTTTATGCTGTCCAAATACACCTCTATAAGTTAATATTTCTTAGAACTGTAGAAAATTCTGCTTTCTTTTTGCTTTTTTATCATCACAACAGCCATCTACAATATTTATGTTTTCCCTAAAAACATGCCTGCTTACAACTATAACCTTATGTAATAAGCAACCACTTTCCAGACCTTTTCATTCAACCGTTAACAGTTCTAACTACACACTGTGCTATCTCATCCATTCTTGGTAAAGTCTTACGTTCCAGAAACCCAAACCATAGTCTAAGAGTTGGGCAGGGGAAGGTGGGCAAAAGTGGCACAGGAGACAGAGGAAACAAAGGCAATGGATTCTCATCCTCAGCAGCTCCAGGGCACAGAAGTAAAGAGAGCAATGACAAGGAGATTGAAAGGGAAATACAGAGAAGCCCTTGGATCAAGACCTCAAAGTAGAAAAATATGGACAGATATTAGAGTGAAGATATTTCTAGAGAAAGGATAATAGTATTATTCTCTTCAAATATCTTCTCCCAAATATGCATTATTAACTAATCCTCATCTCACAAGTGGCAATTCCTTAATTCCCTTGGGAAGCGGAAGAAGGCTGATAGAAGTGCACCTTGAGGCCATGACGCTAAGTGGAATAAATAAGACACACAAGGTTAAATATCACGTGGGATTGCTCTTAAACAAGAAAAGCCTGATGTAAATAAAGAGCAAAATAAAAGATAGAAGATAGGAAGTGGGAAGGGAGAGCTTTCTCAACGGGCAGGCGATCAAGAGCTGGGGGAGGAGGAGGAGGGAAAGGAGGCGTAAATAAATGAAGACGTCTCACGTGAGCACGCCAGCTCCACCACGGCTGTAAACCCAACGGACTGCAAACGCGTGGCGATACGAAGTTAGAAAGTGTGTCTGTTTGAAAGAGCCAAAACTCTCATCGAAATATGTTTTGTAATACAAAAGATGGTGAAAGATTTGTATCTTGAAAGAAGATTCTGGACTTTCTTGGAAAAGATAAAAATGAACCCAAGGGCTGTAACTGTAGATTGGCTCTAACTCTGTGAGTGTGAACTTCAGCAAATGGCGTGAGAATTGGTCACTCAAATCACTTTCTTAGTAGCACAATTGGGTACCTCACACTGTAGAAAAATATACATACTTTGTTTTTCCATACATTTTAGACTTTCTTGATTTCACATGATAAGTCTCTATTGACCCATCCTAATTGTAGTATTACTAATATTTGAGACATAAAAAACCCCCACCTTATACTGAGAACTTATAAAATGTCTTAAATGTATTATCTTGATTTTCATCACAAGTTATTATGAAACTATTTTCATAAATGTGGCTTTCTGAACTTTTATTATTTCACATATTTGTAGTACTTTCAAATGCATTCCTCAATACTTGTTTTGTTGTTAGATGTTTTACATCTAATAGAAAAATAATTAGTTACTCTATGTGAAAGCTATTCTTTTCTCTGGACTTCATACTTCCTATAATCTCCAAGAGGCCGCATCTATAAAACCTAAGAATATAATTGGGTGTTCTGGACCAGAAATTAGTCATACTTTCTTGGTAGCACAATTGGGGATGGTGTCTTACTCATTCATGATGGCATCTATTAAAACAAAATATTCTCTTGTAAAGCATCTCAATGTGTTTTTATTAAACTACTGGCTGCTCTCCAGAGGAACAGACCCACTCCAAGAAAGCATTCTAAAAATCTTGATTTTATTTGTAAGTGATTTTTTTCCAAATGACCCTTTAATTTTTAGAGCCCGCAATCCAATGGTACTAGAAGTAAACAGCCAGACAGCCCAGTGCAGATATTCCCAAATGATCTATTGCAACACGATCCTGTCCACATTTTTCTGTGTACAGAACCAATAAGATTACCCTGAATATTAGACCAGACAGCAATCAAAATGAAGACATTTGCTTCGGAAATTCATTTGTTTTGAAAATCAAGAGGCCTGATCTGTGAAGTACTCTAAGATCAGAGAATGAAATGTTTCAGCTTGAATATTAAAACACGGTTGCTCACATTTTAAAATACATGTCACATTTAAAAGGTAGTTCTGATCTCTTAGATCCAAGGTTTTTACATGCCCCCTTTGCGATGCTGAAATAAACAGCACTTCCACAGATTTCCAAAACGCCATTGGGTCAATATTTTCCCTGTGAAAATTTATTGAAAGACTGATATTCAACTTTCTGTGCTTTTTTTTTAATTCAAGAAAGTCTCCTAGATCCTCTTAATAGGGGAATAAAGTTCTGTGTTATACAGCTTCACAGCCACGCACAGATTTTTTTCACGCAACATGTCATGATTTGTATCAGATTGGGCTGGGGATATAGCTCAGTAGCACAAGCGCCTGCCTGGCAAGCACAAGATCCTGAGTTTGGTTCCCAGTACCAATAAAAGGAAAAGATTTTAACCAGATAGATAATCTTAAGTGTTTACATCCATTCTCAAATTGTAAATTCCATGAAACCAAGCAAGCATTTGTCCTTTGACCCTGTACCTTAGTGCTAAACCTATCCTCATGGTAGAGGCACAATTATAAAGGAAAATTAATAAAGAAATTAAAGAAATTTGCATCCATTCAAAAGCCACAGTTCATGTACCATATAATTCCATCACCTGAGTTGCTACAATAGTGACCTTCAAGTATGTAAACCTATCTTTTGTGCTGAGTGTTAGGTGCATCTTCAGCAATTTAAGAAGGAAAACAAGCTCTAGGAAAAACAATAAGAAACATCAAAGCAAGAAAGTAATTCTTTCTTACCTGGTGAATTCAATATGCATTTTAGAACACAACCTAAGAAATAGGACTTTTACGTTCCTTTTTAGTGGACGAGGTGATTATCTGAATTACCAAATAATATCTTAAACGGACCAAATGAGCATATTTATGATTTCTGTAACTAAAAATAGTTTAACAACATAAGCTTCGAGCAATTTCTCTTAAAAAATGAGCAAGCACTTGCATCCTTTTGATGTAATGTGATTTTTCAAATTCTCTCATGGAGAACGTTTATTTTATTTATTTCTGTCTCATTTCATTCCACCAAGGATTAGGGGTACGATTAATGAAGTAAGGATTTCTACCTTTCCCGAGGATCAAACAAGTTTTTATTGTTGTTCCTGTTTTAATCTTGGAAAGAAATAAAATGAATGAAATCAGAACTCAACACGACTACATGTTGTAATATCTAAAGGTTGTAACACATTTAACTATTCAGACTGGTCTCCAGACAAGAACCTATCCTGATGATCCACCGCCATCTCTGCTTTTCCGGATGGCTGCAGTCCCCTGATTTAGAATAACGGAGTGCTCCAGTCTTTGATAGTTAATTGTACTGGATTACTGTTTGGCACTCAACCAACTCCCTCACCTGGTGGCAGATCATTTTATTTAATGGTTCACCACTAAGACCTCACTAGTAAGACAACATAGATCACTATGCTGTTGATGCCAAGAGTGTGAGCTCAAGATTCAGCCCATCCCACCGGGGAGGGATTTCACTTAGTGAACTACAGCACCTAGGTAAACGGGATCCAAAATGAGGAGTAATTAAGGCCAAGAATAGATTACGTAAGATAGCAAACAGGGAAACAGATCTGTTCATCCTGACGGAGTGCTTCCTGTCTCACCTGTTTTAACACTTCTCTCCAATACAGTCATTTGACTTAAAAATATAGGAGTGGCATCTGCCATTGAATGAAAGCAAAAAGCTAATACATAAATAATAATGACTTTCATGGTGTAGAGTTTAATCAGAGAGTTTCATATTTTCTTATCAAAACTGAACATTTTCAATTTCAAAATGTAAATACATAAATACAAATAATACTTCTTTAAATTGTTTGTGAGGGCCAGAGATATAGCTCAGCAGCACAGCACCTGCCTGGCGAGTGGAAGGTCATGAGTTTGATCCCCACTACTAAAAAAAAATATATAAATTTAAATAAATAAATAAATACTTTTTGAAATCATTGTATTTTGGGGAAAATATTTAAGTCAAACATCAGCCGTATACCACTGAAAAACTGACTTTTCATTTATCTTTAAAAACCTACTCCTAACATAGTTCCTATTTAAGGGTCAATGCCTAAAACCTGAAAAAGCAGCTATCTAATGGAAGAGGCCTATAAAAGTGCCACAGAACTCACACAAACAGACTGCGCCAAGCTTAGATGTCGTTCCAAGGATAACACTCTCAACAATACCACCTAGAGATCCAATCATGGGTCAGAGGGCTACATCTGCCCCCAGATTTGAAATTAAGACAGTAAAATCTCATTTGTCTTTTTAAAAAATTATGTAATATGCGCATTTTTGTAGAAGTTTCTCTATTTGGAAACATCTTCCTCATTCTCCCTAGTTATTTTTCATGGACCCCTCAAGACTAAGACCAGTGTGGCTTCCCGTGAGTCTCCCTCGGAGCTCAGTAAACTTCTCTCCCTCTGCATTCCCACAAAACATTTTTCATGCCGGCTTCTCCAATCATCATGTTGTAGTCATAATTTAGTTATTTACACGCCTGTTTCTCCTATGAGAGCTCCATGTGTTCCTTCCTTGGTCTCATCAGCAATTACGACAGGCCCTGGCACTTAATAGGAGTTCAATATATTTGTTTTAAATAGAAGAATGATGTTTCATAGGCAAACTATGCCCCTTGACTACAATAAAAGAACTTCATTAAAGCAAGTATTTAAGTCAGGATCCAAAATGAAATGACCTCTCTGTGACCAGTAGGATAGTCACTGCTTCACCATTAACAGCTGGCTCACGGAGCTCTTGCTATTTCATGCCCCCTTCATTTATAAAATGCACATCAGTGTTCTGTCACGGATGCTTGTCTTCAACTTCCCTTCTCTCTTGGGCTCCCAGAACCCTATTCTGACCAGGGAATACAGGCACAATACCTTTCTAAGGACTCAGGAGGCCTGTGGTCTAAGCCAAGTTCTACTTGGTTCCTGTATAAGCAAAACACTTCCCCTTCTGTAACTCCTTTCTCATCCAGCAATAAGGGAGAGAGCTTGGGGTCTGGAAGGTCATGAGTGAGATCAATCTAAGTATGAACATTTCATGCCCTTGAGCAAGCAACAGAGCCCTCAAATCTGACATCATTCTCTACCTCTTCTTATAAGACTCTAGTTGTCAACCACTGGACTGGGAAGAAAGCCCCCCCTGGGAATGCAGGATCTTTTATGGTGAAGCCCTCTTTAGAGAATTCAGACTCAAAAGGTGGGTTATCAGCCTCAAAGGACTGTCAAAGTTCCCAGTTAGTCCCACCATCTCACCTCCGTGCATTTCCTAACTCTGCTGTGTGGCAGCCTGACCAGCAGGAGCAGCACACAGCACGCTGGCAGACCCCATTGCAGTGCCTGCCGCATCGTTCTGCAGCTGGTCCTCGCCTGTCTTCCACAGTAGGTTGGGAACCCCAAGAGAACAGCAGTAATTGTTTGTGTTGTGTCATTGGTGCATAGTCTGGTGCCTCTTGTGTGGAGGGGCATTTAATAATGTTTACAGGATGAGTAAGTTACTGCCTGGAAAATCCTGGTTGCCAGCTATTCAAGTTCCTGAATTAAGAGTTGGCCATAATGTGTATTGATTAAATATGGATATATCATGGTAAATTCCTTCACCATTATTGAAAAAATAAGCCAAGCTGTGGTCAATTAAGTAAGTGCAGAAGAAAATATGATATTAATTTGGGGGTACATAATAGACATAATAACCTTTTTTGTTTAATTTAGCAATTTATACCCTGCTTCTTTTCACAAAGTATACCAGAAAACACATTTGTGGAATGAAAAAGAGAGGAGATCATGAATATGCATGTGGTAAGAAACTATATGGATGTTATAGCTAAACATTAAATTCAGTTCTGAATTTCTTGGAAATCAAAGGAAAAAGAGAATTCATAGTAACATTCCAGGGGTGATTAAACTACCCAAGGTATGTTTAAATTTTAAAAATATTATAGTAAAAGACACATCATCACGATTCCCTTAATACATTTCCTCTTGTTTCTTTTTTTTTTTTTGCGGTACTAGGGATCGAACTCAGGACCCTGCGCTTGCTAGGCAGGCGCTTATTCCACTGAGCTATATCCCCAGCCCTTCCTCTTGTTTCTAATGCACTTCTCCCACCGTTCTTACCACTTTGCAGAAGCAGCTCTGGAAGGCTTCCTTCCGAGCACCTTCAGGAAATGTAACAAAATGTGCTGAATGCTGATGCAGAGTGGCAGCCAATAGAGACACACTCATAAAGGCCCGGCGTGCCCTCGTGCACTTCATTCACCACCGCTGGTGCTGTACCACTCCTGACCATTCTCCAAAGTCAAAATGACCACGAAAGGTAAATGGTTTGCATTAACTCAGGACACCCAGGCACAGGAGACAGTAAACGTAAGACCCTCACGAAAGAGTGCTTCCAGAACTGCTTCAGAAAGTAGTAAGAATGATGGCATCAGTGGATGTGAAGTAAAAAAGGAGCGTTTCGAGGAGGGTTCATGGCAATATCTCTTTCACTGCATTAAACGTATTATCTTAAACACTCACCATACTTTTCAAAAGCATCTCATCTACAGTGGTACTTTGGTTCATGAACGCTTTTCTTTGCAAACACTTTGGTTCACAAACAGAAGTGTTTGGTAAAATTTTGTTTCTGTTTGCAAACTCTACATGGTTGAGAAACACGATCACAGCACTCTTTCCCACACAGTCACAACAGGGCCTATCTTTTCCAAAATCTAAAAACACATGAAAGTTGTGAACTGAGGTACCACTGTACTCAAATCTTGGTGAGGTTGGCAATAGTGATAGAAATGAGGAAAAAGTTTAAAAGTTTGGCAATTTGACTATTTGAAAAATATAATAGATGGCACGGCATGGGTGAAACTATAGTAAATTCAAACTAGGAAAAAAATAGAATAGAATACGATGCATAACAACCTGTATTAATTCTTATAACAATAGTAAACATCATCGTATGCAAAATTAGAGTTGGACAGATTACTTTTTCCAAGAGACAAGGGGCGGAGCCAAGAATTAAAACTACGCCAGTATTCCCAAGTCTTAACTACCAATTTATAGAAGAATTTTTCACTTTTACATACAAAAATTGTCCTAGGACAAAAGCAGAATGACAGTGATAGAGAACAGAAAAGACCCGGAAACATAAAGAAACAGGAAATAGACAGACAGACGGACAGAGATGGAGCACGAACATGAGGCACCGGAGTGAAAACAGAGAGTCAGAGGGAGCAGCACAGAGAGAGAAAAACAAGCGTATTCTGAAATCAATTCTGTTTTCCTCACTTTTTTGTTTTTTTCTGTTTCTTATTTTTGCAACGTGTTATCGGTGGAATAGAAGCAGTTTTTAAATTAATGAAAGCAGAATTAGCACAATTTTCTAAAGGGATATATACCTCACAACACTACTGAAGCAAACAGACTGGGAGCTTTCAAGAGGTTGTTGTTACGCTTTGTGTCTGCGTGTTCCCCAAAGCCTGGTTCGGTCATGGGCCCGGCTTCTAGAGTTAGGGTTGATTCATGGTCCAGTGCTGGGATCGTGGGTGTGAGAGGTACACCCGCCCTGGGGCGGGCAGCTGCACACAACGTGAGAGAGGGAAAGAGGCTGCCGGCCGCCGCCCCTCCTTTTGCCGCTGGCTGCTTTTCCTGTCTTCCACCGCCGTGAACAGTTTGCCCTCCGCCACGTGCCACCCTGCCTGGGAGCCAGCCAGGCATGGACTGAAACCTGCACAGACTGTGAGCTAAATAAACCTTTCCTTCCACAGTATTGGATGTCCACTGTTCTGTCCCAGCAATGAGAGAAAAGTAGCCAAGACAGTTATGTTTAATGTGATTCCTAGGTACAGGTAGAGAGTATAATTCCAGACTGTAAGTAGAGATGGCAGCTCTCTGAACGTGCAAGATAAATGACAGAGAAAACTGCCGGTCCAGCTTAATTCTAGCAGAGGCCAGGAGAAGAGTGATGCTGTGCTGTGGGCTCGTTTAGAGATATCCAAGGAGTTTATGAATCAATACAGAAGTAAATACCAATACCCCATAGAGACCACACATCACACTTGCAACCTTATCTCCACATCTCCGCAAAGAATGTATGTGTTTGTAAATGTGCGTGTACTTCTGCACATGCACCACACAAGATAAAATGAAATGCAAGCAAGTCAAAACAACTTGTAAATGATTGCTATAAAGCTATGTTGAGAAATGGTAGTAGTTCAACCATGTCTATTAAGAGAACATGAAGAAGTAATTATCTATATAATTGCATATATATTACTACACTGATTTTACTTCTTTTAGATTATGTTAACTAAGATTTGCAGCCATAATTAGGTAGAATTCTAGTTTCTGCAAAAATTATTTAGAACTACATGTTACCAAATAGCAAAAGACCACACAATGGCATGCACATGCACGCATGTGCAAACGTAATGCTACCTATAGCTTTTTTACATTCCTGTAAGTCACTGCTAAATATTTTTAAAAACCATTATTTGCAGCCATACTAAATATGGTAAAATATTTATAAGAGAACCATTTTTCCTTTGTCTTGTTTCCATGAGGGTAATTGATCATTACAAACACCACTGTCCAAATTCTACATTTCACAGAACTTTTCCAAACTGAATTCCAATGTCCATAAGAAGAGTGCAGGGAAAATGCATGAGTTTGAGTATCCTTTCCCTATGAAATAACTATTCATAGCAATAAAAATCTGTTCTCAGCAGAAGAATGATCCCTGCAGGCTGCATTCTCATCCATGGCACAACCAGTGTGGGGGATCCAGTCAGGAAGAGCATCTCAGACACAAAGCAAACTGAGTATCTCTCCTTCCAAGTCAGTATGTCATCCAGGATAAAGCAGTGAGACAGTAACAGTACATTATGATGATATAAAAGCTTTTTAACTTTTGGCCAAAGTGTCTAACAGAAGACGGCAAATTATTTTCTCACCTCATTTTCCATCCCATGTTTCCCTCACAATTAGTTCTAAAAATTATGTTAAAGGTGACATGAGAAAGCGAATAGCATTGCTCTAGGTCACCTTACACCAGAGGCTCACAGAAGCGGGGCACGGAGACTCTAATTTGTCCGCTCTGTCTGAGGAACCTGTCATTCTTGCCAAGAACATTGTCAGGAGTTCCGAGTGCCTTTACCAGCTATTGTTGTCTATACTGTAAACTCAAGAGAGAATGCGGGGGTTACTCTACTCTTTCCTGGCATGTAGGTCGAACACATTCGCAAGTAAGCTTAGACTCATACTCAACCATTATCTTATTTTCATGGGACTATATACAAATAAATATGTTTTGGGTTTTGTCACTGTTGCTGTTTCGTTTTGGTAAAAATTGACTGAAATGCTAGTTACCCTGAGACATTCTCAGCAACAGGCAATGGATAAGAAAGACTTAACCAAGTACCAAGCGGACATGAGCAAAGCACACAGCACCCGAGCCATGCAGGTCACAGGAAGCAGTCTGCTGTGAATTCCAATGGCCCTCAAGAGGCGCTTCATAGACAAAGCCAGAAATTCCATGGTTAAGTTTCCTATTGAAAAACTTGGGTGGAATGGCGAGACGGCACATTTTGCTACTAATCAAGATGAGCTGTTCACAACTTTCTTAGAACAGTTCTGCCCTGATCAGTTTCTACATATTATAAAATATATGGTAAAAATTACTTCAGAAAGATAGTAAACAACTCATTCTCTCAAAAGGTTAAGCATCATTTGTTATTTTATTTACTTTCAAAATAAACCCAAGCAGTATTTACATAAGTCCTTATAATAAAAGGAAAAAGAATTAATTTAGATTCCTATCTGTGTTTGAGTCCCTGTTCTTCTACTCATCTTTTTCCACTCATTCATTTCTACCTTCCATAATGAATTACTGAAAACGAGAATACTGAGGAAAATAAGATAAAAATGCTTCCCGGCAGTGTGCTGGAGGAATGGGCTAGCAAATGGCAAAACAGTAAATGCTACGGAGGTGTAGTTCAGAAGCAGAAAGAAAAGATCCTGACTGCCATTCAGATTTCTTTCATCCTTCTTTCCTTTACCTTGGACAAAGATACATTCCGCATCATTGCATAGCTAATGTGAGAATGCAATATGACTTCTTTTACTGTAAATGCACTGATCTGAATCTACCTCTTACTTATTTAATTGAAAAGTACAGTCTGACAACTGAATACTAAATCTCGATCATATATACCTTTGGCATTGAACATCTCAGTTCATTACATAATATGATCATCAAGCACTCACATAGCAAATGTGAGTTTTCATATAAAGTCAGTGTGGTCTTAGAAGGTCCCTCCTAGACATAAATGCAGAAATTCTCTTTGGACTCGAGTCCTGCTCAGGGAAAGCTTTCTGATAACCACAAGCATCCAAGACCCCCATTTTGGTTAATCACTAACAGGTTAGCATCTCTGAAAACACCACAGCCTCAGTGCAGAAGAATGTGTGGTCTGGTTCTCATAGAATTTTAAACCTAGGACAAAACACTGGGATTTAGAAGGTTATTTTTTAAAAATCTGAATTAATGACACATTATCAGTTTGGTAAGAAAATATGAACTGCAATTATCAAGCTTCCAGATATAACAGAGCTTAGAAATAGAACGCATTTGCTACTGAGTCTCTAGAGGAGGAATATATAGTTTTGTAGCACAATAAACCCTTTGTAATATAATTAAACAGTCTATCAAAACATCTGAGACTACTACAAAAACCATACATTGTTTTGTTTCTACTGAATTAGCAATTAACTCAGTTCAATAAATCCTTATTCTACCCTCAAAACATCTATAATAAGATAAACCACACATATAAGGTAAAAATAGAAAGTAACTTCACAGCATAATGTATTTTATTTTATATAGAGAGAGACAGAGAGACAGAGAGACAGAGACAGAGACATTCTAAAATTCTAAATCAGCTTCTCTCTGCTTTCAGTCTGGAAATTTAGGTTACAGAAATGACTGGTTCAGGGAGTTCTACCCAGTTCAAATAGAAGGATGTCTTCCCATTACCTCCCTTATAAGAGGTAGCTAATCAGTGAACCTTAAGATTCTGGATGCTGAGTGCTACATACAGTCTTGAGCATCTTATAAAGTCAATGCCATAAATTAATGAGAGCAGATAGATTTCATTCACCTGAAGAAAATTAAGGACTTTTGATCCTGCATGAATCACTTTATCCTACACAGAATGACACTATTCATCTAGAAACTAGAATTGAGCCAGGTATGGTGGTGCATGCCTGTAATCCCAGCACTCAGAAGGCCGAGGCAGGAGGATCCTTGTGAGTTCAGGACCAGCCTGGGCTACAAAGTGAGCTCAAGGCCAGCCTGAGCTACATAGCTAGACCCTGTCTCAAAAAGATTTAAAAAAAAAGAAATTTGAGAATTAACTAGGTGAGACAAGTCAAAGAAAGGTCGATGTATTGTAAGACAGGTGGGACAGGGGACTTCAAATTAGCATTTTGTCAAAAATTGTATCAAATTGAAGAAAGTCGTAAGTAACAGAAAATACTATTATCATATAGAGATTATAGAAAATGTAAACCAAATACTCCTAAAACAGCATGGTCCAGAATTTAATGGAATAGATGTAGTATCAATTTTAAAAAGAACTCAAATCACCTGAATTTATCACTTAATTCTGGAAAAAGTTTTCTTTTAAAAGTAATTTCAGTTTACTTTCTTCAGGTAGTTTTTGTCTGACCTAGATCATAACAGCAGGCGGCAAACTGTCACCTTTAAATCGCGATGCAGATGTAAAATTTCATCTAATTAAGAAACAATAAATAGTAATCCTACCCCACATAAGTCATTTAATTTTTGTACCTAAATTGAAATAAAAAACTGCTGGGATTTCAAAGCAACACAAGTTTATATTAAAAAAGTAGATTAAAACCTTCACTAGGATAGCATTGTGTAATGAAGGTAGGATGAAAATATATAATAATCCAAAAGGCTAGTTTGAAAACTTTTTAAATGGTCCAAGTTTAAAGGAGTACAAAACAAAATAAAGAGGAAGCAACAGTAGGACGAGGTGACAGGTGAGCAGTGGTGCGGCTTGGCTGCTGGCTGGATGGACACGAAAATGGCAGGGGGCAGCCGCGCTCGCGGGGAGCGGAGCAAACACCTCCTGAAAACCAAAACCTTGACCTTACCAGATGCTGAAAATGCATTAGCCCTAGTTTCAGAAGTTACCATACATCTAATAATCATTCTTTAAAAATATAGTGATTTGAAAACAAAACCTACAAATGCAGCACTTTGCACATGTGAAAGCTTTTTAAAAACTTGATAGTAAAGAAAATATAAAGAAAGTAAAACTACTCCTTAACATGTCACAATTAAGTGAAACCCAAATGACATTTTAACCTAGCACAGTCTTGGCTAACTGAAAGATCCGCTGGTCAAACTCGACGCTGTTTGTTTGTTTGTTTGTTTGTTTATTGTTTCGAGGCTGTCTAATATGATGGCTGAGGGCGAAGGAACCATGGGGAACGGGCTGAAGGGCCGGGGACAAGGAGAGGAGCAGCCACTGCCGTCTCTTTGAAGCCACAGTCTACTTTAGTGTTCTACGTTCTTCTCAGCTCAGTTTTCTCCTTAAACTTTAGGTTATCATGTAAAGATCCTTTCACTTCCTAGTATATGACTGACAAAAGTTATTACTAAATATTTAAGAAAATAATTTTTAAAAACTAGTATTTATTTTACCTAGTTTATATAGAAAAACACCAAAAATATCCTATCCAAGGTAGAATAATAATTCAGGAGGTTTTTTTTCTTTATATTTTTATGTGAAAGTAAATGAAAATTTACAATTCAAAAGAATGAAGTTCTAAAAGTGATGATTACAGCTGGATTCTGATTTAATTCTCTGCTTAGAATTTCTACCATAAAAGCAAAAGAAAAATCTACTTTTAAAAGCAATTTATACATCAAACTGCATCACTACTTGGATTTTAGCCAGATGAAAAATCATTGAGAACTGACACCCTACAAAGACGGTACCCGAAACCACTGTCGAAACTGAAGAAATAAATGTGACGCTGTCCACTGGTGATGCTGAACTTGGCCTGCTGTCGCAGACTCCAGCTGACAGGGCTTCCACTGACCTTCACTCTCAGACCGGGCACGTAAGCTACAGAACCTTTTCGCTACAAACTGCAAGTTCAATGGAATATCATTCTATGATATCTCAAAGCCTCAAAAACACACTATTTTAATCCAGAGAATGTTCTCTGTTCAATTACTGTGCTTTACCTCATAGTCAAGAGCAGCTTTTCCACATATAGCATTAAGGATGACTGATGAACCCAATGTGCTAACTGTGTCTAACACTGATATTCCACTGACTCAAAAATGCACATGAAATCACCATCATTAGAGAAAAAACGTACGATGAAGCTGTATTTCTATTAGAAAAATTTATACAGTAAAATTGACTTTTTGGCCTTCATATGTATTTCAGGGTTGTGAAAACATAACAGAAGCCTAGGCCTATCCTATGCCATTACTATAGTGACATTAAAATGCCACTGTTTAGTACAAGCTTGTCTTTTTAAACGCATCAGCCAAGAAAACAAAATTAAAATACCTATGGAACGAAGATTTCATTTTGTCTATGTTTTCACATGCATTTTGAAATGCTGGGCTCCCATGTGAGTAAGTAGGAAAACATTGTCTTTCAACCAATATATATTTCTGCCCCAGCCCCCACTAAAGTCAAGTGTTTCAAGGAAGGAGGGTCAGAGAACAAGCAGATCGAGGCTCAGAGATTACGACAGTACACTGTGTGACCCAGAAGAGCTAACTCTGACACTGGACTTGGGAGCATGAGCAAACGATTGTGAAGGGCAGACAGAGGAGCAGCCTGCATAGTGGTACCAATGCTTAGAGCGCATCTGAGAAGGGCCGCAGAGCGGGGCACGGATGGTGAGGACCGTTAGACCTCCTGGAGCATCAGAGGGCGGGTGTTTTCCAGAGACTAGATTTTCAGGCTCCAGCTGGTGCATCTGTATTATAAAACCCTTTAGGAAACTATAGGTGACTTAAGGAGTCTTATTCATCCTAGATTAAACCTCGACTGGCACGTACATCATGATGGACAGCCATACCCTTTTAGGTGATACTTTAGCAACAGCAGAGAAATTAGTAAAGGTATAACATAAATTGCTTTCTGTTGTTATTATCATTGTATTTCTAACGATCAAGATGTTACCAGCAAAGCCGCAGGAAAGGCCTTTATACTCTTCAACAATAAAGGGGTTCAGCGACATTCAGCTACTACATTATTTAAAAAGACCTGTGTCTGTCCCCTAACAAATAGCAATGGAGTTGACTAGGCTGAACTGCAAGGCTGAATTGCCATCGAGTACTCCACAGTGGTATGGACACATCGCAGATTTGGCCATTGAAAGATGCTAAAATAGCGAAAATATCTAGATTTACCAGTTTCTTAAAATATTTATTACCAGAGGTATTTGCATATTACTATTTTGACAAAGTGAACTATTAGTACCTAGTGACATGTTCCCAGTGACACCTTTACGCCAAGGTTTCCTTTGAAAAAAATCATCTATCTCTACTTAGGAAAATGTTCTAATCAAATAGTCAAAATGTATATGCTTTCAGTTCCCCTATCAGGTTTCATCTGGCCTCCAAATATTCATTCCTCAGTATACACAGCTAGGAGTTTTCAAGCTCCCCTCAGAAAACAATGAATTATTTCAGTTGATCATTGAATTTCATGTGTTCCAAAGTAGATCTAACTTTAAATAGCTTCCATGGGTGACACCATCTGATTAATCACAAGTATAAAGGACATGTACAAGGCATGCAATCCGTAGAGTGATATTCACATGTGCAGTACAGGTTCATGTGAGAATGACTGATCTCTCTGCTCAGAACTCCAGGGAAGGAGCAAAACTCATAAGAGACACAAATGATGGCCCTATCAGCAAGATTCAGTCTGAACATCTGAAATCTATGGAGCAAAACTCATAAGAGACACAAATGATGGCCCTATCAGCAAGATTCAGTCTGAACATCTGAAATCTATGGCTGTGTTAGCGGCAAACAGTATAAACACACACTTACAACTTCCTTTTCATTCCACATTTCCATATTTTCCTATTTCTGCACTGAAAATACAGGCAGTAATGTAGCAGGTAAGGTAGTTTATACTGAAATATAGAAAAAGAATGAAAAGAATAATCGTTATAAAAGCCCTTAAATAATCTTCCTTGTAAAAGGAGTGTGCATGTGTGTGTCTGTGTGTGTGTGTGTGTGTGTTTTCTCACAAACGGAGCAGCAAATTATGTAACAGAAATTACAGGGCCCACAGAACAGAAATGAGAAGTGGCTTGTAAGACATCAGGCTGTAATACACCTCGGGAGGTCAAGCTGGGTTGCTTGATGAGGGCCTTTTGGTCACTGCCAGTTCCGATTTAAGAATACGCTATTGATGGCCACACCAAAGAGGCCCGAAGGAAATGGAGACTATTAAATCACTTGTTTACCTCAAGTGAGCACCAGCGGTACTCAGTCAATGATTTTATTGATCCAAATACTGTTCAATTAAGTGTGTTTATTTTGATTCTGTGATTAACATGCATTTGCAGAAGGCATACTCACAGTGAAACAAAGTCTAATATTATTCCTCTCACTTGCCCAGGTTTTCTGTGTGTACTAGTGTCCTTTTGACTTAATGGGTTATGCATTAAATGAACAAATATTATAATATTTGAGAGTAGTATTGAGTGCCATGTCTAAGCTTAGGCTCCCTAAGAATTAATTTCCTTAGAGTACCCAGTGAACAGAAGGCTGTGGCAAGAGTTAGTAATTAAACCTAAAGGACAGCTCCTTCTAGATGTCAGGGAAACATCCAGTTGTATGGTTGCTGATAAAAGAAGCAAAATCAATTTTGCTGCCAAAATTGCCAGACTCAAATTGTTAAATCAATGGTTTAAAGTGGGAAAATATAGAAGTACAATATATTTGCCCAAACCAGAAAAGGAGGTCAAAGCATAATTCCTAGGGTGCCAAGATAAGAATTTGGTGCGACTCTGTGACACTACCCAGTGACCCGATCAGCACCATCAAACGCTCATCCTTTTTCTGACTGGCTCTTCACGTACAATACCTTCATTTTCTGCTTATTCCTCTTACACATCCTTATTTGCTCCCCCAGGAACAAATCTGCTGAACCTATTTATATGGAAGCACTTCACATCCAAACCAATCAGCAACTATTCCAACATAACAATGCAACTGAGGAGAACCCCATTTCTGAGATTCTATCAATAACTCCAACATGCCATTGAGTTACTACTGAAAAATATAGCAAAGTATCCTGCTGAAAGTTTTCACAAACTATCCTGTTCCCATCTTTAATATTGCTAAAGGTGCAGGCAGACATGAGCACTGCTGAAACGGGAAGAATGTAATGAAGTTTGGGGCACTCTTTTCCTGAAAATAAGTACATTCAGAACTATTTTTAGGATAGGGATGTAAAGAATGGAAAAGAAAAATTTGCTCATGATTTCTAATGATGCACAAAGCACCCCCCAGATTGCTTAGGTACCCACGGTGGCGCTGCCAGGGTACTTCTTAGAGTTCTTCCTGTCCAGTAAAACTACCTGTCTCTGCCCAGAAGATACGCTGACCTTTTCTAGAACTTGGACCATACAAATACAGATTTAACAGCCCCTTCATTGTCTACTTTAGATTGCAGTGTTTTATACTTGAGGAGCACAGGGAGACTAAGAAATATTATACAGCTACTGGACCTGGCCCTGCTCTTGGGCACTAGACTGTGGTTTTACAACTAATACCTGAGTTGATATTGAGAAGTAAAGTTTCAAGTTGGCATGTCTTTTTTTCCTATTATTTTCTCTCCCTTAATAGAGCTGTAGTTTTTCAGTTGAACAATTGAACAGTGTTAAACACATCTGTCTCACTCACGGAAACAGCGACAGTTTTCCATGGAATATTTTCACATACTGCCTTCCCTAGAGAATGATGCATACTCCTGGATTTCCCTGTCATCTGTACTCGGTCTTTAGATATTTTGAAACTTCTGTACATTGTCGTCTCCTTGTAGCAGGTTTCCTCAGTCTCCCCGCACCTCCGTTCTTGACTGAGTAATTTTATGTTAATTTTCAGACAATTTTGGCTTCTCTTTCTCAACAGCTTTGATATGTAAAGGCTCTTCCACGCAGTCTCACTCTCTCTGCACTCTCCTGGAAATCTCATACAGCCTAATTCACCCATTCTTCAAGTACACGGGGTTTTCAAATCTACATCAACAGCTCTGTTCACTGACATTTCATTTCTTCCCCTTCAGAGAGGCCAAACCTTTTTAAAGCCTTTCAGTAATAACAACGTGCCTGGTGCAGCAAGCGTGACAGACGTTCGTCACCACTGCGCAATGCCCTGTAAGAACTTCAGCTAGTCAGGGGGACACATGCTCATAATTCCAGCTGCAGGGGCCTAGAGGCAAGAGGGTCACTCATTTGGGGTCAGCCAGGACAACTTGGTGAGAACCTGTCTCGAAACAATAAAGAAACAAAGAAAGAGATAATAAATAACTAGCTTGTGATGTAACTCCGTGGTTTCAGTCCCCATTGTGTCCCCCCCCCACAAAAGGAGCCTCAGGTACAAATGTGCTAGAAACGGCAGCTGTGTCCCTTTTATCAAGCAGTTCTCCCCTTTTGTCACCACCGTGTGATATCATCATCCCTTTAAACATCACGTATGTAGAACAGAGTCTGACCACATGTAAATTTCTCCGCAAAAATGTTCAAATTCCAGAAAAATCTTTTAAGTAATTTCCCCTCCTCCTAATCTGATTCAGACTCAAGGCTCTGTTTCTGTGTCTCAGTAAAATAGGAAAGGTTTTACCTCCTTGAAACCAACCTCCCGCAACAGCCCATCCTACACTCTCACTTCCTCCCTCACACCCTGCCTTGTTCCCTCCCGCCGCCCTTTCTACCTTCTGGCTCTCCGCCTCCATTGCTTCTCTTGCTGTTTCCTTTCTAGCGCTTCCGCCACTGGTACCAAGTTCGTTCTAAACACAAGGGAAAGCAAGAACGAAAGCAAGCAGAATCCCCTGCAGAAGAGGCTAGCCCAGCACTAAGAGAGACTCACCAAACAAACGCACGACAAAGTTCTTGCTGTTTTCCCAGCATTTAATATTTCCTTCCACAATCAGCAAGGTCAAAACGGCCTGATGTTAATTCAGTTTTTTGTTTTTTTTTTTTTTTTGCGGTACTGGGGATAAAACCCAGGACCCTGCGCTTGCTAGGCAAGCGCTTATTCCACTGAGCTATATCCCCAGCCCCTAATTTTGAGGTCTAATCTATTCTTTCATCCCAAGTCAAGCAGTTTTCAGTCATTCCAAAGATTTGTCCCACTACGTGATGCACCTTATAAATACAATGCCCCATACTACTGACTAGGAATTTTAGAAGTTACGGATCTATGTTTCGATAGGCAAGGTGGTCATGTTTAATTGTTTTAGAGCTGAATACCTTCTCAAAGGCAAAACCTATAAAGGCAAAAAACACTGTACGGTTACAACATCTGTGAGTGAAAATAAACTAATAACATTACATTTTAACTTGTATTTTTTCTCCTTCATGATGAGCACGTATGTCTATAAAAATGGAACTACTTATGCTTTTATTACACCTTTTAAATTCTTCCTCCCCGGTTATCTCCCTTATCTTTGCTTGTATCAATCCTACAGTTTTTTTAAGACTTAATTTTGAATAAACAGTCTCCAGGTAGCTTCTCCTGCTAGCGCCAATGGAAAGAATTCCTCATCGGCCAGCCTCCTCTCAAAATTTGCACACTGCGGTACATGATCATTGTGGCTGAGTAAGCATGGATGCACAGGCATGTTTAAGAAGTAGGTATTTTTTTTTTAAAGTGGGTTTCTGCAATAACAAATGCTGGCGAGGCTGTGGAGAAACAGGAACTCTTCTCCACTGCTGGTGGGACTGCAGACTGGTGAAACCACTGTGGAAATCAGTTTGGAGGTTCCTCAGCAAAGTAGGTCCAGAGGTCCCATTCAACCCAGCTATTCCTCTTCTGGGTATTTTTCCAGAAGATCTGAAAATACCACATCATAACAATATATGTGCACCCATGTTTATAGCAGCACAATTTGTAACAGCTAAATCATGGGAGCAACTCAATTTCCATCCACTGAGGACTGGATAAAAAAAAAAACTGTGGCATTTTTATATAATGGAATATTACTCAGCTATAAAGACAGTCTTGAGGCTTTTATAGGTAAATGGTCACAACTAGAGACCATACTCATAAGTGTAATAAATCAGAGGAGCATGCATAAGCAGTGTATTGTATCACTGGTGTAGGAACCTGAAAGTGTGAATATAAATTAGGAGGTATGATAAATAGTGTGACATGAAGGGAAACTGTTTGAAAGTAGGGAGCAGCTGGGATGGGGGGAGGGAGAAAAGGAGGAAGGGGATAATTATGTATGTATGCATGTATGTATGTATGTGCAGGATGGCTAACTGTGGGAGGCCGCTGAGAGACCTGCGGTCGGCGTCCATTTTGTAATATATCAGCCATCTTAAAAGTCTTCTTGAATTAAGTTTCAGTTTCTATCTTAAGTTTCTGTTTTTCTGAGTTAGGCTTCTGTTTCCCGTAAGTCACGTGCTATCCGGACCTCCCTCCATTGCTTAGTTACCCGCTGACGTCAACCTACCCCCTCCCGCGCCATATAAACACCCGCGGTTTCCGCCTAATAAACGAGGCTTGATCAGAATCCTGTCTGTCTCCATTTCTTGTGTCTCTTGTCCCTTTCTCATCCCCGCTCCCCCTCTAGGGTCTCCGTTGACCACCCGCGGGTCGGGTCAGCTAACACAGTTGTACTACTGACATATCGCTTTATTGAAAGGAACCGTTAATGGTCAGTTATTTGATCAGTCTTACATGTCTATATTTGTTTTCCTGAGCATACACTTCAAAGTTATCATTATGTAATACAACAGCCATTCCCTGTCACCTTGTCTGTAAGTCAGTTTTGATTGTCCTATTCTGGTGCTACTTTGTAAAACATGGTTGTCTGTTTGTTAATATGCTTTCGTTCTTTTACTTTTTAAAATAAAAAATATAATACAATACAATACAATAAAAAAATAAAAGTTGGTTGCTGATTGCTAGTCAGTAGTATGGGCCATTGTATTTATAACAGTCTTTAAAAACTGTTAGGTAATATTTCAGAGAAACCATGAGGCTATTGTATCACCATCTCCTACAATTGAGGTAATCATAGCTGATAGTTTTTTTTTCCTGGTATTTACACAGAAAAAGATTAACAGAAAGAGACAAAAATAAAGGCTTAAGGGTAAGAGTTTCTTGAGTTTTGAAACTGAACATAGACTATTTTAAAAAAGGAACTGCAATCAAATATCACAGAACAGTCTGTTCCCAGAGAAGCGTCCAAGTGTCCAAACCCTATTGTCTAGGACAGAGTGATATGGTCTTGCAAACCATGTCTCTTAGTCATTGCTAGTCAAAAAGTTCAGAGACAAAGGACCATTTCCTAAATCGTAGTTTCTGCATAAAATGCTTTACATGGTCTTGTAGCAATTTGGTTGTAAGAGAAGGGAAAGAAAACTTTTATTGCACTGATTCCTTTGAACTTGTCGGACGTTAAGCCAATTGGTGGCTTAAGTACAGGCAGTACAGTTTGGAAGGAGGATCTCCGTGTTATAAAGACACTGGAGATTGCCAGCACTGTCCCATTCTACTTACACAACCAATGAGCAGCAGTCTTTCATAAGCAGCCCACCTCATCTTTGCTTGCTCTTGCCCTGTGTGAATAAGAATCTGAGTACTTGTCTTAAACTGATCTGGTTAGAGCAGCAGAGCTGTGTGTGAGAATCATCAGAACACACACTTGAAAGCTCAGGACCATAACAGGTACCTGAACAGCCTGCGAAGGTCCCCAGGAGATAGCTTTTCCCTATTTAACCCACAACAAGAAAAGTGAAATATCTGTTAAAACGCATCTCTGAAAACAGCCTTGACTGCCACTGTTACGAACCCTTCGTTTCACTTGCAGTGTCTTATTTCGTTAAGTCCTAGGGTGATCTCTCATGTAACCAAGCCACCAGTCAGATGCTAGAAGACAAAAACACTTCATCTCTTCATTTAAAAAGACATTCCATGTTCACCATACCAGCACTTTGCAAGGCTGAAGCAGGAGGATCACAAATCTGAGTTAACCTGGGCAACATAATGACTTTCTGAGGCCCTATCTCAGTAACAACAACAACAATAATAAAAGAAGAATGTACATGCACCTAAGTGCAAAAATCTGGGATCGTTTCTCAGAGCCACCAATGAACAAACAAATAAATAAATAAACAAAAGGCCTACCACGCTCTTGCCTTCCAGAAGCATATGTATTTTGATGTTTGAATGTCGACCTGTAGATTTTATCCAGCTCAACTTCACATGTACAAACTTGCCTTTAATATCATAGAACATGGAGAAATTCAAATGAAAGGAACACAATGCCATCTGTAGTTGGCTAATGCCACTGCTAACGCTTCTGAAGGGTCTGGAAAATTCATGGCGAATCTAACACTTTTCTCCACACAGCAGGCTTTCCTCAGTGCAGTTGCAAGTAGCTCATGTCAATATAACAGCATAATAGGTAGACGCCTAAAAATAATTAGTGTGTGTAATCGCTGCCCCTGTCCTGGGCATTATAGAAAGCAGACAACTTTCATTATCATATTTAATCTGCACAGAAACCTTATTATCAAGACGCTATAAAAATTCCCTATTACGGTGAAAAACCTGAGGGTTAGAAAGGTTCCATAACTTGCTCCCCATCTCACAGAGGGACGGCAGAGCCGTGTCAGATGCGGCTTCCCCGATTTCCAAGCCCTTAATCACTAGGTGACCATGCTGCTCAGCCGTGGCCCTAAATAGCATAGTAGTATTCGTGGATATTGGTAATTGTTACTTAGTCATCAGTAAAACAGCCCGTTAGAATGAAATGTATTGTGGCCATCTGAAGACAATGCAAATGCAAATACACAGTTCTATAAACCCCCCACCACCCTCTCCTATGGTCAAGAGTTCTAGAAATTCTATTTCAATTATAAACAAGAAAAGATGAAACGGAGAAAAAATAAATGTACTTGGTGTACTCGGAGATGTACCTC
Source organism: Dinomys branickii (assembly GCA_004027595.1). Taxonomy (NCBI): domain Eukaryota; kingdom Metazoa; phylum Chordata; class Mammalia; order Rodentia; family Dinomyidae; genus Dinomys; species Dinomys branickii. Next base: position 77,414 of record PVLD010004104.1, read on the forward strand.
ATCGATACAGATTTCCTATTTGGAGCATGAGGCTTGGTGATTCTAAAGAGAAGTCGTCAAGACCGCCCACACCACTAGGTCCATTTTTAGATTCCAGCCAACAAGCGCTTGCTCATCAGGCTGACTCTGACCGTGAGAGCACTGTGCTTGCTGGGAGTGATCAGACTGAGGAGGGAAAGTCCAGGTCAGATGGTTGTGTTTGCAGCGTCCTGTTATTCACATCTATCATCTGGCACTCAATGTTCCTTTCAGCTGTGATGATGTAACGCTGGGTCCGGGAGCCCGAGCACCGACCGGCTCAGGTACCTCCACGATCCGCTTCTGCCTTCCCTGTTTGCAACACTTAACATGGAATTTGTAACCTGAAGTTATGTGCATTTTGGCAGTATAAGCAAGGACTGATTCACCACAAACTGTCCAAAAATCAATTCTAAATGGTATACATTCAAACTTCATCTCCAGATCTGGCAAAACTTTGTCTAAAAGGCTGGCAAGCACTGGGCCGTCGAACACAAAGAGCCAGAGGAAAGGACTGTTCCAGTCCCGCTCTCCCAGGAAAAGGAGGAATAAAAAGGCTCTTTGTTAGTATTTTTTACACTATATTTCTCTCTTGATCTGCTTACTCAATATAGCTGTCGTGTTTATTTTTCTAAGAGAATATGGACCAGATCTTTATATCAGTTTAATATTTCATCTTAATAAATGTTTTCTTTAGGAGACTTTCCTGTCCATCTACTGAAATTCAAACCAGAAAGGAAAAGTTTATTAAGAACAAAGCAAATTTGACCAGAAAGACACTAATTTTATTAATAAAACTTCAACTAACTGACTTCTAGAACAAAGTCCAAGTTTATCTTACATTTTTTGAAGGCATGATTTATTTAACACAAGTCCCTTTATACTTTTATATGAGACACACATTCTACCTTCCTTGATAGAAAAACGTTATGTTAAAGTCGGGGTTTCTTTTTTAAAAAAAAAATTATATTCTAAGCCCTAAGGATAAACATTTATCCACTAAGACAGAAGGATAAAAATGTTAATGGCATCTTGCTTTAGGATTCAAAATAAATAAAGCAAAGATGAGTTTCCATCTTCTTAAGACTAAATTACAGAGATTAAAATATATAAACACAAAATGAATTTGTTCCATTTGCATATTATATTTTGCTCTTAAAGTTGATATTGAAGATTAAGGGTCACCATTTAATCCTCACTCTCCTAATCCCTAGAATTACAAAGACAGGCATAAGTGCACGTCTGCCGCACTAAATTACCTTGAAAGAAAGCAAATTCCGGATGAAAAGGGAAGCATATTTATATTACGGTGATTTAAAATCTGTCGCCTAAACACATCTTCTCCTCTCCATCCATTGACCTAAATTGCACACTAAAAGCTTGTTTGTCTGTAAAGGGGCAGCTAACACTTTGAGACAATCCAGAGATTCTTCACTTATGCAGAATCATGCCAACAATTTTTCTGACTACAGTAAACACTGTCTTGTTCATACTCCACAGAAACTGGGATTGTGTTATAAAGCAGACTTACTTCACAGATTTCAAACCATTTACTGGATAGTTAATTGTGAAAATTCAAAACTTGGAATATAAGAAGTTGTGGATGCAAAGAGATCTATAAAATGTTTCATAAAATGTCACCTAACCTAGCAAACTATTGTTGGCACTACTGAATTCTAATGCTTTTCTTTTTCCCATAAAAATAGAGAATATGGGCTTTTCTCCCCCTGATTGACACATGCCTTTAAAACAAGGACTTATTTCATGGATATATTTTCTGAAATCAAAAGTCTACTGCAATGAATTTTCAAAGCAAAATAAATCTATCTCAGAAATTCACCTACTGTCTTGGATGTCCCCATGAGTCTTACCTTCCTTTGTGAAACTCACATTAATATCAGTGTGCTTGTGTAGAACAAAAACAGCATTATGGTGAAGCAAAATAGTATATACTTGCAAACAATCAAATTTCTTCCTAGGTTCTGCAGATATTGTCAGATATATATTTACTTTAAAAGATATTTTCTGAAATCATATTACACACATCAATCAGATCAGAACCCCAGAATAGACTTGGTTCCCCTAAAAATCTGTTTTGTCATCAGTCCTGTCAGCACAGGATCATGTTCCTTGCAGCAAAAATGTATTTCAAACTATTTCGTGTGTTTCTAAATACAAAGACAGAGAAGAAAGAGGTCCAAGCTGCACACAAATCTATGCTATTTGGGTACATGTGCAACAATCTGCATAAATTCAGGAAATGTTACATATCACAGAACACTGAAAACTAAACTATACCCATGTCCTTAAATGTGCTTCAAAGACTACACAGTATGATGTTAACTTATGTGATGCTATCTTTACCACTACAAATACATATACAGATGTGTTTCAAAGCATGCTGAAATTTTTTATTGCAAATCTTCATTTAGCCATAGGAACTACACTGAAAAGGTGCAATCATCTTTAAAGGGGGAACACACTGCAAATGATCCAGTGATACTCAGCATTCCAGGGCCGAACCCCTGCTGGTTAGCCATGGTAGTTACAAAAACAGACTAATGAAAGCTGCAAAAATTATAATTAATTTTCATTCTAAAGAAATCATTCTGCTCTAATCAACTGCCTATCAAATGTCAGTGTAAATTATGGCAAGGAAAAAAGAATTATTAGGCCAGGTTTACAGAGTAAAATTTCCCTTACACTGTATTGGAATAAAGAGTGCCTGTGTGGGAATTACTTTTAATGAACAACAAATTACAATTACTAAACCAAATGAACCATCTGCCTTTTTTGTTTGTTTTCGCAGCCTCACTGGTGCAGAGTGCATTGTCAGCTTAATTCCCATTCAAAATGGCAGACAGCCTCATCACCAGCCTCTCACATCCATAACATTTTAACAGAAAAATCTGTAACAGATGGTTTCAATTTTAAGAAGAGGACAAGTATGTTTTATAAATACGTTCTAAACATTAAAGGCTGGCGTTTATAATAATAAGGTACATGCCTCTTTCAGAATGGGGCACTGGATGACTAAGTACTCCTAAACCCTAAATTAGCACATAAAGCATTCATAGACCAACACCAATAAAAAGAAGTCCCGATGTACTTTATTAAACATTTCATTCAAGTAAATGTGTTTTGTCTCTATCCTCTAGTAGGTGATCATTTGTTTCAAAGGAGCAAGCATGAGGACATTCAACAATGACATCTATTATCAGACCTTTACTGGAAGGTTTAAAGTGGTTAGCTGGATACATCATCTGGCTTCGACAGTAGACATTAAAAATGGAAAATTGGCCTGTTATTAGCATGTGTCTTATATTAGCAGGGCTTTCCCTGCTGAGGTTTGGGGACCATGGTACTATAAAACACTTGGAAGACTGACTTTTATCAGGGCCATTTATGGGACAGAAATTCCAAACTGGGTATGATCTTAAAAGGAGAAAACAGAATATAAAAAATATCTCAATATAAGGCAAAAGGAAGTCTTGAAATAAAGGAGTATTTTGTTTATACTGATATTCATAGCACTTACAAGTAGCATTGGCTCAAAGATGCAGTGAAGACATGTTTTAAAATAGTTCCTTAACATTCGTTATTCAATTTTTTTTTTCCTTTATATAAAAGGTGTTATCCTCCTGGCCCTGGGTGTCTGGGCAACCACTGGTCACTGTGCATGCCCAGCACAGACAGGGTAGTGTGCGTCTCTACCTCCAGTGGTCTGCCCAGGTGTGGGGGTCAGCTCTAGAGGAGCCAGGAAAGCAGCTGAGCTTTCCTGTTCCCCAGTCCTGCACAGCTGAGATGCCCACAAGGAAAGATTACTAACAAAACTATATCCTCTTAATCTGAAGCAGCAAAACAGACGCCATCTCTAGCCTTTTTCTGCTTTTTCTAGTATCGTTTCACTTTCATTTTAATTTAATCGCTCTGTAAAATGTGGACCCCCCCCATACATACACAATAGCTGGAAATCCACATTCCTCTCTGAAATTAAAACAAAAGACAACTGTATTAGATGATTTCATGAGCTGGACCTGAAGAAAGATACATGATTCCAGTCCTGGCTACAGCCTGGATGAATCTCCCTCTAAATAGTCCCTGCTTTGAGTGGATATTTAACTATCATCTGTACTGGAAACCGAAGAGAGCTGCTTTAGCAAAGCGGCTTGCATGCCGGGTGCACGCAGTGTAGCGGCGTCTGCTTTGAAGATTATTTTAACCTCCCCCACCCTTGTTCTGAAAGGAAAGAATGAAGAAAATGACAGCTCGGTTATTAGAAATGCAGCTTCAGAAACTAATGTAGTGGTCTCTGAAGACATTCTATTGAGGTGAGACAAGTTTTTCAGAGCCCTTCCCTATTTCTGCAATTGCAGCTTATGATATGAAGTCATACTTTAAAACTAGGGTTTTTCATATTTATGTTTTACTTAGCTTTTGATCAATGGAAACACTCTAAGGCATTTTCCTAATGTTTTATTTCCTTAGTTTCACCCTACAGTTACAGCCAAGTTAGAGATCAGTTTTAGCCTGTACCTTCTCCAGGAAGTCCGAAGAAATATTTAATTTTAGGTAAAAATTGTTTTCAATAAATAAAATATTCAGGACATTGGTGATGTAGCCGTTTCATTAATTTTTAACTGCATCTTAAACTTATAAAACATTGTGAATATTAATTAATGTTGTGAATGTTAATACTCCATTAACTAAAGCACCCTTAAAGGAAGATGGTCTTTCTTTCAAAGTAAAACTGTTCTGAAACAGTTTTTTAAATATGCCTGAACTGACTGATTAATATAGATGATGCATACAATTATGTTAAGAAACTGAACTCATAGCAATATACTGATATGCAAAACTTATATCTGAGAGTCTGTTAGGAATTATTGCTGTGTATTTTACTCCTCACAAAAATTTAATCATAAATATGGCATCTACAACTATAAAATAAAGTAAAAATTAGTTTTCACATTCCACTGTAAGGATGCTAGCTAAGGTATTAAGTCTCGTGTGGTCAGTGTTTACTTGTTTGATTCAGAAACACATACTGACACTAACTCTGTAATATATTGACAGAGCACTATTCTACATTGCTGGTACTGAAAATATGAAACAATGGGCTGATTCACTTTTGAAACTCTATATTTGTAGTGAAATTTTGCACGCATTCACAGATCAGGACCTAAGCAGGAGAGAAGCAGGGCAGCTTCATTACTCACTCAAGCCCATGGACTCCCTGGCCATGTTCTGCTATTCTGAATAGCTGGATCACAGACTCTTGTTTCTAAGAAGAAAAAATTTTATAGTCACATTGACCCAACTATAACCTGGGAGGAAACAACTGACTCTTTGCTCACTCAGACCATGGGCGTCTCTTCCTCTCCTATCCCTAAACTTGACACATTCATCCACATTCTGTCAGGCTGAATCCATATAACTGAATTCACATGGTTCCAGACGTGGGGATTATTCTCATGTTTTGCCCAATTAGTCCTACTCTCTACCATTTGTACAAGGTCTTAGCACATTTTACCTTCTTGTGATCACTCTGGAAACACTTGTCCTGAGCTTGATAGGGCCTCAGAATCTCATGGAAGGTACAGACACGCTTTCCAGAGGGAAGACGCATCCTGTTGTGTGTGCTCAGTAGAGGTTTCCTTCATCCCTTTCTGAAACTCAACTCTGTATGACCTAGGTGTCCAGGGCCCCCAGACAGGTAACATCAGCCCTTAGAGAAGCTTCAGAGTGAAGAACAAAGATCACAAAGCAGCCTCTGAGGAGAGAAATCTGGGTTCAGAGACAGATCCTAAACTCTTCGTATAATCCAGGGTAAAACACTTGACCTTGCTGTGTCCCCATAACCTCTACAATTTAATCTGCAAAATTGAATGGGCCTCAAAGCTGATGTGAGGGCAGAATGATATAATGAACATAAAACACTCCTTTCTACATAGAAGATTTTGGTTAGGATGCTGTCATACAAATATAGGTGCTGTATACCTGTTATATTAATTATGCTTAGATGGTATGATCAAAAATATGGTGAATCTTTCATGTTTTGAAATGCATTGCTAAAAGATACACTGCTGTCATTCCCCCAAGCACTCCCCCATTTGCTTCAAACACACAATCACATCGTTCCTGCCACTTTCTGGAGCTGCTCAGGAGCCCTCTTTTTTGAGTGTCTTTTTAGCACTGTTCTACCTGCCTTCATGTCCCGATGCGATTTACAACGTGTCCCTGTTGTGGTCCTTTTTACTTTGGGGAACAGCCAGAATTCACACAGTTCCAGCTGTCGCAGTTGAGGCGGGTGAGGCCACACTGTGATGCTTTTACCAGCCTGCCTTTCTGGTGGATGACACTTGGCCACAGCATTCGCTGTATGCTTGATCACACCTCATAAAGATATTCACGACATAGAACTTCCAAAGCTGCTTCAGCAAGTGGCAAAAATTATGGGAGAAGTGTGTTTAAAGTGAGGGGGAGTATTCTGAGGGAGATGAGTGGCCAGGTATCATTTATTGCATTTTTAAAATATAAACATTCACTTTGTAGTTTAATCATATCATGTATCTCTTACCAAACTCAAGTCAAGGGCGATGTGTTAATTAAGTTCCTCTACAGCAGAGTTCCTTAAAAAGTGATTTGAATAGCATACTACTGAGGATCAAAAAAATTCATAAACCTTTGCAACAGCATACAAACAAAGTCTGCAAAATCAACACATTTGCTTCAGAATTTAAAAGTCCTCAGTCATTATCTCTTTGTTCATGTGGTCACAGAGCATTCCCCTGACCACAGCTAAACTAGTTCCTTCTCTTTAAAACTAATACGGATGGTCTTCTTCGGGGGATGATTTTAATACTGCCTGTCTGCTGCAAAGTAGATTCCTCAAGGTCTCCTTTGTCCTTACGATTTCAAGATGATTTAGTTTTTCCATAATTTCCTAACTCATTTATTCCAGAGGTAAATACTTTTTTACTAACAAATAGAAAAACAAACACCAAGTTCTCCTTTGTTGCTTTGAAATGTGTTTCTTCCCAGTTACACAGAAGGCTCTCTAGGCCTTTCTAACTCACAGTACAAAGATGCACATGGCCCAGCTTCATGGCCTTTCATTATTTTGTAGACTTCAGTAAATTCTGGTCCTATTCTTCTCCTTTTGAGATTTATTAATACCAGCTTCAGTCATTTGTAAACCCATCCATTCTAGCTGCATGCATTCCTGTTGCCCTGGTCTGGAGCTTTTCAATCTGTTATATGTCTTTTGGGGTGAAAGGTTCACGTCTATAATATTTCTGTTTTGTTCATGCTGATGCAATAGAATTTTATAACGTACAACAAAGCACTGGAATCTCAGCAACAGCATATGTAAAATCATGTCAGGAGAGGAGGGCAAATCCCAGGACCACTGTAAGAGACAGCCTCTGAGAAGGCCCATTCTGAGACCATCTATCCCGCGGGAGTACTTTTCCAATTAATTGGAATACTATGTCACCTAAATTGAACAACAGAAATCATATTCTCTCTCCAAAACCATGAAAATTAGACATTCGGCACCAAAAGTCAGTAAAAGGGAGGCCAGTTAATTAAAGATTTAGCAGAATCATTTCCAATCACAGCTCCCCACTTCACAATCTGCTCTCCATCATCTACAAACAAATACAAAATATTCCACGACTATTGTTTCAGCTTATCTCCAGCAATTTACTCTTAGATTTTTAAAAATTCTTTAAAAAATGAAGCTTTGGAGCAGAAGGTACACACTGTGTTAGTCCTCTGACCATTCTATGTAGGATGTCATAGGAACTGTAGCACATGTGCAGGGTGGGGCATGTGGTGAAGAATGGAAACTGACTCCAAAAATTCTGAAGTTATCTTTTTTATTGTGACTATATTTGCTCTACAAACCTTTTAAATAAAAATATACATTTTTGGTTCACCAAACCCTTTAAGAATCAGTGACAAAAGCAATTTCAAAGGGGAGGTTGGCATACCAAGGCCTTAAAATTAAATTATCTCTGACCTGGAACTAGGACCACAGATGATGAGGTGATATTCAGCAGTAGTATCTAGAGATCAAGTCTCTCAAATAAAACGTACATTTTTCTAGAACCTATGAACGGGGTGGGAAGTCTTCTGATCATTAAAACCAGAGCTGCTTATTTCAATCATGAATAGAACTAGTCGTGAATATGAACTTTTAAAGAGTCAACCTACAAAGCTTAGATGATTCAGGATAACCACCTCCACAACAACCGGGATCTCCCCCAGACTGTGTTGCTTGTCACTAATAACCTATTCAAACCTGCGACTTTGCAAAGACCTCAGTTTGATGGCCTAGTAGTGTCGGGTGCAGATTTCAACGTTTAAATTATTAAAAACCATGATAAAGTCCAGTCCTGCCACCCGCACTGGAAGGGTGTCCACGCACCTTTCAACTCTTGATTAACATGGAGCTGGCATTCCAGTTCATGGATCTACTGTACCTTTTGCTGGTTCTTTTCCACCACCATGTTTCCTGCCTCTTGGCCATTTCTTAGCTCATATTCATGTCCCCCGGAGGGGAAAAGGAGAGAATTAAACTCAAACCTATGGAATTTGCTCTAATGAAAGGAATGGAAGAGATTGGAAACCCCTGGCTAAGATGAGGTTAGGGGATTTTCTTACATACCTGGGATCCAGTTAACCTAGGATATCAAGGGCCCACTTCATAAGAAGTCATTTATTTTCTACCTCCACATGATTTAACCATGACCAGCATTAGAAAGCTATTATACAAAAGAGAACTTTTCATGAGCTTTCTAAACAAAATTATAGATAAGAGGCTAAATTAGTATGTCTTGACAAAGATTCAATACACACACATGCACGCGTGTGTCTGTGTTTGTATGTATGTGTCATGGAAAACAGTTTGAACTATGTCTGTTCTCACTTTAAAATTATGTTTTGATCCCCCCCAAAAAATCAGATATAACTGCTGAGAGTACATTAACAGGTTTCTGCTTACTTATTATTTCTAACTGATACAGTATCTCAGTCCAAGTCTGCAAAGGGTTAATGCTGCTGGGTGAGCTGAAATTCATGAGCATAATCCTAAACAAGTTAGGTGAAGTTCTATCAGGTCTATTTCAGTGTATCAGGGATTACCGCTAGCTGTCTAATCCTGCTGAGCCTCAGGGAGGAACGTTCCATTGTATTTGAAATCCTGACCAGGAAAGAACAGAAGGTTAAATGGGTGCCTTGCTCTGTAATCAAATATCACAGGCACTACTCATCTATTCAATGAACAAGTGACGTAGAAAATCAATTAGAAACCAACTAGCTTCTCAGGAATTTTTACCCAGAAAGAGGTAAGATTTTTTAAAAATGAGTTTATTTGATATGTATTATATATATGTTGAATAATAGGAATTGTAAAGTTTCAAAGGTTGTTTTAGCTTGTTTCTAAAATACCTTTTGATCATGCTTTTGAGCTACTGAGCTACGGACTTGCGAAATCAGGGTATTTCAAGAAAAATGACACTACCCTATAGGATAGCTGGTAATGTCACTAAGCAAAGAACAGCCATACAAAATCAGCCCACATAAAATGCTTTTAAAGCTGCATAGAAGTTCTGGACAGTAATGTAAATATATATGATGTTTAATCAAGATAATTTAAATAATTTACCCCCATTGAAATACATTCCTCAGACAGTACATAACTTCTGTGAATATAAGGTGAGCATCTAAAAAGAAAAAAAAAAACAGAAAAACAGAAAAGAAAGAAAGGTTGATACAGCTCCTGAGGTTCTTTGTTTCCAGCAGGAAGAGACCTCCTTTGGTTGCAGGTTAACACCCTTGTCTCACCACCCCCATCCTCTACCTGTCAGTCTGAGTGGATGTCACACTTCGTGTACATAGACAAACATGCTGACCTGAGCACTGTGCTTGACCTTGGACAGGCCTAAGATCAAATCTGGTTATTAATATTGGGGCAGTCAAAATGCAATCTCCCACACACTGGAGAACTGAGCTAAAAATTGTGCAGGGGGCACTTCTTGTCAATCAGAAGCATTGCGTCTAAACAGTAAAGTGGTCATCTGGATCTGAGCAGGAGTTGAGATAAACTTCCTTTCTTACCGTTCTGTGAAAGCTTGTTGAAAGAAATTTGCTCAAGGTCTTTATATGCCCAACTTATCTTTCCTCACAATTTCAATTATTTTTGGGCTCTTTGCTTTATAAGAGTTCTTATAAGGTAATCCATTTGCAGGCTAAAGCAGATATAATTGGAAAAATATTGTCCTTTCACAGCCAAGGAAGATATTTTACAAATGGGATGAAATACTTTTAATACTCTCATTGTAGTTCAGGATGCATATAATTTTAAGCATGGATTCTCATTCTCTATAATGGTTATCCCTTATAACTTTCTCTCAGAGTACAATATAGAATAAAGAGAAGAAATATGAAAGTTGATCTATAAAAGAGGTACTTCTTCAAGAAACAGAAAGATAGAAATGTCTAGGCAAATTGTGAAAGGTGCAATGGAAAAATGCATTATATGTCAAACCACTACTAAAATTAAAAAGGTGATTTAATCAAATATTCTTTCCCAAGTTGGCCCTGTCATTTCCATAGTCCCAAGTCGGAGGACTTATCAGAAGATAGCTATGTATCCATTCTAGTGTCACTATTAATGACTTGACAAAAGCATCTGATAAATGGCTTATCAATATTTCCCAGCACAAGTATGTGTTTTAAAGTCACCATTCACTTTTTATTTAAATATGATCCTAAAATAACACAATTGAAGACAATACCTATCTTTGAATTCCAAGAAAGACTCCCTTGTCTGAACTGCACATGTACAATTTAACAAAGCAATAATAATTTTTCTTCAGATAAAAGATATTTTCTTTTGATGTTTATCATCTCCTAACTACAGAGATTTCTGTCTTAGTTGAGTATAACTATTGGTGCGCCTCTGTAAGCCCGGCACTCCAGGGCTCTGACATAAGAAGAGTCCAAAGTTATACTCACTGTAGGCGATTTAGCAATTTAACAAAACTATGGCACAAAATTTAAAAAATAAAAATTAAAAAGGGGGTGAGGATGTAGATTTGGGTGTAAAAGTTTTGGGTTCAACCTCAGTGCCAAAACAAACAATAAACAGTTTAAAGTAGTATCTGCTTAGTCAATATTAATTAGATAGGTTGGGTTTTTGTTTTGTTTTGTTTTTTTTGCAAAATGAACTGTATGTATTAGCTCTTTGTGAAGGTATACTTGAAACCTTCACACCCCTGGCAGGGAGGCTACATGGGATGCAGAGTTAGGTTACAATAAACCGTCCCGCTTATTTAGCCTCCTGGTATTTTATATCAGTTGCTTCCTCAAGCAACACGAATCCACTAATGCTTTAATTTGTGACACTGCTAACTGGCATTAACAGATTATGACTATGAAATGTCCCTGCATTTGTACTGGCACAGGCGGTTGATATGTCTGTCACACCAGAGCAAAATGCATTAGGCCACATAAACATACAATAATGTACTATGTGCTTCACTTGAGCACAAATTTCCAAAGGTTTATAGTTGACTGATGTGTGCTCACTGGGCACCATCTTACAACAGCCCAAAGGCTCAGGGTACACCCTACGTACAGCAAGAAACTTATTTCCTCCTCTGATCTATGTGGCGTCAGTTGGTAGTGATCATTAATGATCACGTCCATTACTTACTTCTAAAATCTTAAAATAATTGGCTAGAGAATTTTCAACCAAATGGCTCAATTGTTTTATTCATCTAACTTTTTATGTCCGTGGGACAGAGAATTATTTTGTTTGGGTCTTTTGTAGAACTCGAGCTATAGTGCCAGGGGAATTCAAACACAGTTTGGCATTGGAATTTTAAAGCACAGCTCTTATGGTCAGGACAGAGTTAATGGAGGCATGAAGTTCATCTACAGAAGTACTTCTCTGAGAAACAAACAACAATAGTAACTTTGAATTATAGGTAGTAAGTCCTGGAGTAACTTTTCCAGAGTCCGCTGCTCCTGAGTTTAGGCATCATATGTATTTGTTTCTTTTTAGCATCGGTTGTCAGTGTAAGCACCAATGTACTTTATTAGTTGTTATATTTGGCAGAAAACTATGTCATTAATATAAAATTATGAAATCGCACAATGTGCACTACACAGATCTATTTCATAAACAGGATAAAATAGTGTATATGTACTTCTTTCTATGCACACATCTACCCCTACATCTACACACATACACACACACATACACACATGCCCTACATACATGTTTATATCTATATCTAAAGACAGAGAATATATGCATTGTCATAAAGTAAACTTCCAAAAACAAACCTCAGAATCTGCCTTCGTAGAGCAGCCAGAAAGGAAAGCACTGCAGAATTATTACAGTGGGCTACAAAAGAGCATGTGGCCCAGCAAGCCTGTGGAAGTTAGCTCTCCTGAGGCCTATAAGATTCTTGTTCAGAAAATAGACTGTATATCTGCTGCCAGGGCATGTCTTGATATACAAGAAAAGTGAATTTCTGCAGCCACGATTTGGCAAAGACTGATTCCAAAAATTTCCCCAAAATATATTCCTACAAAATTTAATTCAGCAGACTTGGATTTTCTTACCCACTTGTGGACTCAGAAAATGGCTTCTTGGCCCAACAGCTCACTTTACTGCCAGACTTTCAACAAAAGAAGAGGTGTTTTGTACAGAGAGGTTTTCCATGTAGTCTTGTCATTTTTCCTACTGCAGTGGGAGTTCTGTATATCAAAACACGTCGGACTCTTGTCCTCAGAGGCAGCGATGCACCAGACAGGAAGGCATGCAGTCAATGGCTTCCTCGGGCACAGCACTCAGCACCGGGAAACCCTGGCCTGTGATGGGGTGATTCCCAGAGGGGAGCATCAGATGCAGGTTCCTCAACTGTGAGGAAAAAGTGTCAGTGGAGCTGAGGTTGGTGTAACTGCCATGCTGGCCATCCTCTTCGGGTCCTTGGATCACCACGCAACCTTCAAAACCCTCTAGCTCAGTAGTCCCCAAATTTGGCTGATTATCACCATCACATTGTTCAATAAGGAGATATTTGGGATGTGCTGACAGAGGTTGTGATCTTAGAATCAGTACATTTCAAAAATTCCCACAGGGGCTGTGATGGTCAGCTTCTCCTCATCCATGCTTGTGTAATCTGTATAAAGCTGCCAGCGGGATGTACAGCTATTTCAAGAATGGCTTTTCACATAAACATTTCATGACTCAAAAAAATTTCAAAGTATTTGCTCTCTTAGTAGAATCTCAGTGGCAAATGTATCTTTGTTTTTTCTCCATGTCCAGTATCCAATAAAATTAACTCTGCTTATTCCCTACCCACCTTTCTAAACACCTGAATACAAAGTCACAAATTCCTTACTTTTCCCCAAAGTTATATGAAAAGTTCATTTATACAAATTCCAAGGTACTAATGACGTAAATACATGTTGTTATTTAAACACAGTAATTACTTCTTCATAGTGGTAAGTAATCATTTCTTTGCTTAATCTATGAATATATATTTAATGTCTGTGGTTCCCACTAAACCATGACCTGCAGCACACCAAGACTTCAGTTTGTCTTGTTTGAGTCTATGTTCTTGTTCTTTAGCACGGTCCCTGTTGGAGGACACTTTCAATGAACAAATACATGAATGAGTAAGCACATGATTCAGTACAGCAAGGGATTAAGAGGCATAGTTATTTGTCCATAAAGAGTCTTTTATCCAAATTCCTATTGATAAGAAAACATATAAACATATGTTTGTAGATTAAATAAGAACGGAAAAGCTGCGATGTGATATAGGTCCAATTTAAGATAAGATACTTACTAAGGTTCAACATAACTTCAGCCCTTACAGGCCAGGGTGATTGAGACAAGACCTCCAAGGGTATTAAGTTCATGCTCAGTTTCTAATTCTAGTGGTAATTCTCAACCTGTCTTACATACGAAAACATTATTTTATCATCCCAAAGGCAAAAATAAAAGCCAGTCCCAGAAACTATTTAAACATCTAGTTTTCAGCGGTGTCACTGACTACTAGTTTGCAAATTCACACTTGGCAGACTTGAAAATGAGTATTTAAAAGTGTAACATTCAGTTTTCTTAAGGAGGAAAATCTCTAAGGAAGAATGGATATTGAAGATAAGACGCAAAAGGAAACACAAATAGTTACTTGCAAATGCGCTACATTCACCCCTTTTCCAGCTGTGGACAATGGCCACATTCCTCTTCCTAGCGCACTTCAGGCAAAGGTCAATGACATGGATAAAGTGAGGAATGACTTTTCAGGAATGGTAACTCCCAGATATAACAGTGTAACCAAATGTACTTATAGAAATTAAAAAAGGAAGTGCCTTCCAATATAAAAAAGCAGAAATGTATTCCAAGTACAAAAAGCTATGCCAATAGATGAGATGTGCTGACAAGACGTGAGTAATGTTTTCCACATATAGGAAAATCTTTTATCTCCGGATACTTCGTTCAAAGCTATTTCATACCTTAATTAAGGACTCGCTGGAGTGTGTTTCTCCATTTACTAATATATTAACTAAAACATGAAAGACTTGCCAAAAGCCACATAAAGAGAAAGTCAGCTGGACACGTGAAGATGAAAACATCTGACTTTCTTCTTTTAAATTTTTCTTAAAATTACAGAGAGATTTGAATATGCAGATAGTTGTGGATAACTTCCACTTTCTCTAGACATCACCCCACACCCTGACTGCACACTCCACCCTTAGTATATTATAATGAGAGAGTGCCAGTAAGTGATACCCACCTAATCCATGCCCAAGGCCATCAAATGCTCATGACTTAAATGCTGAACCGGATGGTCAAACATTGTTTCACTGTGTTTCAGACTCAAGAAAATAGCTCCAGAGAGTCTTTGAGCATTAGATAAGATGGAAGCTCATCATGTTTTCTTGCATAATTTCTCCTTAATTTGTTTTCATGGTAAACAGAGAAAATAAATTATGCAACAGTAATGTTCTAACAGTAGGAAAGCTGGCAGCTCAATCCTTGACCTCACCCTGCCCAGCTCAATGGGCTTTACGAAGCTCTCTGGAAACTGAAAACTTCAAGGAAAATCTGCAGTTACTGGGGTCAAATAGGATTCTGCCTGAAACAGCTACAGAAAACTGTTCTTATTACATCTGATTTAAGGGATATATAGATTTATATAGCATTTTTATAAAAAAGAAAACACCCTCACTCACCAAGAAAAGGACCACGGACATTTTTTTGTTTTTCCATACATTAGCCATGGCAAAAACTTAAAAATTATAAACCCACAAACATCACATAAGTGGAAAGATGAAGGCAAAAAAGAAAGATTTCCATGTACTGTTACTGTTCGTCATTTTCCAAAAGAGAGCCTATGGTCTTTATTCGTGTAGAAAAAACAGCCACACTTCATCCAAGTTCTGCAAGGGTAGACACTAGTCGATTTCCCTCAAAACTAAAGGAAATCTAAGTATTAATTCTTTAAAGGGCACACAGGTGTAGGCCTTGCGAAAATGTGTTAAAACCCTAAAGAGATCCATAGGAGTAGAAAGCAGGAAGGCTGTGAACAGGGGCAGCACACAAGGAAACAAAAGAGGAAGAGCAACAGTACATGTCTTCTCCTGGAAGCCGGTGTCGTGAATGGAGATAGGGCTGCGTGACCCCCCCTTTGTAGCCGTCTTATTCAGCTCGGGGTCTAGCACGGGGCATGTTTTTGGTTGGTTCTGTTTTGTTTTGGTGTTGTAGCTGGGAATCAAACTCAGAACCTCATGCTTGCCAGGCAGGTGCTGTGCCACTGAGCCACCTTCCTGGCCCTCACATGGCATTTCTAACCACCCAGGACAAATAAATATCTGTGCGTTACTAGAGCATCGATCTAATAAAATGCATTTCAGTAAATGTAACCTATCATAAAATATGCCAAATTCTCATTCCTAAAAATGCAAGGAATTCAGTTTCGTTTTTCAAAGAACAGAGTATGAATCAAATAAATGGTTAGCACTCGGTCACTAAAAGCAGCTAAAGCTTATGTGTTGCTGTTAGAGATGATTGTGATTCATCACTTCTAAATCCCTGTTTCACTGGGGCTTCTTTCTTTACCTTTCAGGGGAAACACATTCTTCTGAAACACCACCTACAACTCCATGCCATGTGTCCCCCTCCTGCTACCACGCAGGCCTTCCTTCCCAGTGATACGTCTCAGTACTGTGTCTTCTCTGCGATCCAGCAACCTGTTTAACACTGGATGCTGGAATACGATTGACTTCAAATCCTGACTAAGTCACCATGATAACAGCTCTGTGACCTTATACAATTAATCAGTTCTTTTATTGCCTTAGTTCCTTCACCTGCACAATGGGCATGATAAGATTGTTGTCAGAATAAAGGAGTGAGTGAACATGCTAAAGCACTTAGTCCTGTGGCCGTGAGCAAGTAAGTGCTCAGTAAATGTCAGTATCCGTGTTCTCACTGAGCTCCCTGTCCAGGGGGAAGCAAAATTGAATAAAGAAGACTGAGAAATGATCACAGATTTGATGTATATTTTAAGGAAAAGAGAAAGGAACTGAACTCATGCAACACAAGAATTGACTAGCAATAATGAGAATCCAGTTGATATTTATGCCTATCAATTCTGTCTTTCCAGTGCTAGGTATGTAGCCCCAAAGTGAAAACCTCTGTCCTCACAAACCCTCATGCAGAAGTGTTCATAACATCACACTATGTCATGGTCCAAAAGTAAAAATGACACCAAGGTCCAAACAATGGGGATGAGTAAGACGCAGCACAGCGCTGCAATGGGAAGCTGGTGACACAAGAACACGAGGAGGTGGTGCCTGTTCCGGCACAGATGAACCTGAAACATTAAATTACATGAAAGACGACACGCAAAAAACACTCCGTATTCTATGAGTGCAGCTATATGAAATATCCAGGATAGTGAGATCTAGAGACAGAAAGCAGTTAGTGACTGACTAGGGTCTCAGGAGGGGGGTTGGGAATGACTGTGGACAGCTACAATACTGTAAGATTTCTTTTGGTGCGATCAACATAGTCCAAAAAAAATTGGGGTGATGTTTGCATAATTCTGTGAATATTCTAAAACCAGTGATTTCTAATTTAAATCGATAGACTGCAATATATGGGACAGCTCAATCAAATTGGTGAAATATACAAAGTATTACAGCAAAGCAGAAAGAAAGGGCTCAACATGCCACACACCGTCAAGGTGGTATAATTTTGTTGTTGCTGCATATAATTTTGTTTTTTCTTTAATTCATAAATTTAAAATAACTTTCTCAGAAATTAGAAATTTTTCATCTCACTTTACCAAATAACTGATTTCTTAAGCATATTCCATCATTTTTCCACTATCATCAATTTAAGAAGATATTTGTTCAAGTTACCTAATTCTCTGACTTTCAAGACTATTCTAAGTATTTTGTAGTATCCGTTGTGACTTTAAGACCAACAGAAGAAATGAAATACTAATTAGCTAGACATCCTTTTGAGAAGGACTTTCTATTTTAGGATGCTTCTTAAGAGACTGCAAGCGTCTTTGCAAAAAGATACTTCCAGGTTGGTCTCAGGATTCCCCTAGTTTAGCATAAAAAGTTTCATGGGCTCCACAGTGAGTGATGTCACTGACTGTTTCGGAGAAACTATCACTTTTACCAAGTCTTATCCTGTTCCCTGAACCTGTGATTAGTCATGTGTAAGTACAGAACTGATTTTGGCACTTGTCAAAGAATCTTGCACAACATCATCAAAGGTTTATCTCCAGGAACTGAGAACATGTAGGGACATACAGGAAGAAATGCTGCAATCTGTTCTAAAGCAAAACCAGGGAAATTAATGATTAACCCACAGTCTTCATCCATTCTTAATATTTTTTTCATACATTGTATTCTCTCTCTGTCTCTCTCTCTCTCTGTCTCTCTCTCTCTGTCTCTCTCTCTCTGTCTCTCTCTCTCTCTCTCTCTCTCTCACACACACACACACACACACACACACACACACACACAATTCATTTCAAGATCTGAGCCACCTAAGGAGACCATCATGAGTATGTGAAGAAAATAGTAATGAGCATCCAGCACTTCATACTTTTAGTGGCCTAACACATGTGACTTAATAAACTCACATCCTTCTCCATTCATTGAAAGAATTAAAGTTCTTTGGAAAAGTGCGTGTGTGTGCATCTAACTTCAGGGCACTTCTGTGTCAATGGTTTCCAGTAAATTATCAATGTAGTGCAATTGAAGGAGCGTTCATAGCTCCACAGGAAGGAACCAAGTTGCCCAGTAACCAGTACAGAAACTTACAAATGCATGTTACTTCTCAAGTCTATTTTGAAACCTACATCCACATAAATGTTGACAAAATTAAGCAACTAGGTAATAATGAAGATATTTTCTCATTTATGACTAAAACATAATACTTACGCCTCTATGTTAAGAAAACTGCTCTAAAATGTAAATAGTTGCTTACATACTTCATCTTAGTTTCACTGATATGTAGAGAATTAAGAGTTAAAAGCTGTGTTCTGCTAAGCAGTTATTTATGAATTCCTTTTACATTTACTTTTGAAGAATTCAGTTATGAGAATAAGGAGCAATCTCTCGGGAAATACTCATGCTGGAAAAAATTTGGTATTCCTTTACCAATTCAAGTAGGATTTTTTAATTGCTTAAATTTCTGATAAAAAGTCACAATCAAGCAAAAAGTGATAAAGCAGAACTTGATTTCAGTTAATTATTTCTCAAAAGACACCGAGGGACTTCTTCTTGTAATGTAGTGGCATTTGACATTAATAATAAAACAAAGCAACGTTTTCCTACCTTTCAAACTATTCTATAATAAAAATTCACCAAATAAAATAAATTCTGGAAGATCGATTCTGGTATTTGTATGAGTCCTATTTTGGCATGTGGATTTTAAAAAATATCCTATTCATTTAGTATAAAAGTTGAGAAGGGTTTTCCTTTTCCTCCTTCAGTGACATCACCAGTCACTCAGTGGTCAGCGCGGCAAATATATTAAGTTTGGAGAAGATGCTCTGTAACTATCAGAAGTGGTGAAAGTTACACTTGCTACCCGATATCCTGCAACTGAGCAAGGCATGATTTTAGCTCAGAAGGGCATATGCTGGTGTTACTCTCAGGCCTGCCAAAGGGATAGTTAAATATATTTCAAATCATTGAAAGATACTGTACACAGTCAAAATGCCCTCATATGCTTCACACACACCAAAAAGGTGTAGTAATTGGGAGCCTCTATACTGTTAATAATTCTGTCCTTTCACAATTAAAACTCTTCTGCATTTCCAGTAGAAGATTATGTCATTAATAAATATACCTAAGTGTAGGGATATCCATGACTTCTTGCAGGATTTTTCAGATTCAGTCAAGGTTTCTTTCCCCAAACATCTCTAAATTCAGTAAATCCACAGAGCTCTGACCAGGCTTCAGGCTGTACATGAAAATCATCAGCAAAATTTTGAGGGGAGAAGGAGAGTTCACAAGCATCACATGTTGGACTGAAATTCATGAAACTTTCTGTTAAAATGGATCCAAGTCAGAAGTAAAAGATAATGATTACTATTCAGTAGTGATTTTTTAAATGTAAGAAGTAGCAAGTAATCAGGATGCCTTCTCCTGGTGACAGGGATTCCGGCCAGCTGGGTGTGTTGGCCCATCCTTGTAATCTCAGCTACTCAGGATGCTGAAGCAGGAGGATTAAAAATTGAAGGCAGCCTGAGCAACTTAATGAGACCCCGCCTCAAAATTTTAAAACATTAAAATGTAGCCCAGTGGTAAAGTGCTTGCCTAGTATGTGTAAGGTCTTGGATTCAGTTCCCAGGAGAGATGGGGGAAGAAAAGGATTCCAGGAAAAGGAGGAGAGAAGAAAGGGGACAGTTGGTGATGGGCGGTGAGCTGACCGTTCAGTTACTCCTCTGCGGTAAGCTAAAGCCTCAGGGAGGCCCAGCCCTTCTCACGGGTCAGCAGAGAAGGGCTGCCGTGACTGCCAAAGCACCCTAGTGACCCAGATGAACTAATGAAGGCTCTGGAGGTGCTTCACAGGCAAACGTGGCCAGCTCAGGCACTAAAGGCAGTCAACATGCTGTGCTTTCCGCTTGGCGTACCGATGCCCAAACTTGCCAGTGGAAGGGAGCTGTTCAGAGCGAAAACATTCACTGGTGACAGCAAATACACAGGTGACAATTCTGGCTAGAAGTTATTCCTTCCTGCTTCCAGTGACTGTTAGGCGATGGTCCCAACAGCATCTGCAAGTGTGAGAACCCACCAGTCTGCCTCGCCCACCTCTTCAGCATAGCTGTGAAGGTGGGCTCCAGAGCGCAGGAGCACCGGACAGGAGTGCACACTGCTTCTCAAGCCCCTGGCCTTTTCTCCTCCTTTCACACACCCTACTCAGCCTGCCATCTAATACAAAGAGGTTTCTTTATTAACCAAGAGTCATAAGGAGACCAGAGCACGGCTGGGGAGAGGCCACAACTGCAATTAAAGCATAGGATCTTAATGTCTGTGAGAACTTCAGTGAGGTGTTTTTTGACTAAAGTTCAATTTTCTAACATTTAAAAGAGAATGACAACATATAAATGGTAGGAAGAATATTATGATTTGGAACAAAAATACCCCCCACAGGGCTCTTGTTCACAGGTAGTGCTTTTGGCACACGACGAGGACATGGGCAGTCACCTCACCAGTAGATAAATCCATTCGTAGGCTCATTGCCCCACCTCCGTGCACCCCCTGCCCGACTTCCTTTCACTGTGCGCTGAGCAGCTGTCCCCCGCCAGACCCTCCACTGTGCTGTTTCTCCCTTGGAGCCAGCTGACCACCAACCGAAACCTCTAAAATCATTAACCAAAATAAGGCTTTTCCCCCGTAAGCTATGCATCTCAGGTATTTTCCGCCAACAAGGAAAGAGGACTAATAAAACAGCCAATGAGATCATGTACACAGCACATCTAATTTATCGTGAGAGTGGTCAGTTAGTGTTATTCTTTGATAAGTAGTGCCATAATAAAAGACAGTAAATATCTGAGCAGTGACCAGAATGGTTGACAGAAAACCTGGCATCAGAAGAAAGAATATGGCTGGTAGGTTCCTCCCAGCATTCCGTTTGATCATATAGAAAGAATCCGTTTCCAACTCTATGTGATGCCACTCTTTCTCCAGGACACACGCTCACAAAGTCAGCATCAATGTTTTAGAGGTTTCCTTTCCCAATTGGAGTTAACCACTGAAGCTGGATCTATCCATAGCTCATTCCATCCCACCATTGGCCTCATGTCCAGCTCATTTTAGCAGCAGACATACAAGAGCATAAGTCTTCAACCGTACCTTCCTGTGTACTGCTCCCTAACATTTGCTTCAGGGTAAACTTAGACTTCACATTTATCCTTCCAGCAACACAAGAGGTAAATGTGTATTCCATGCTAATACTTCCATGAAAGCAAGTGCATTTGGGAAATTTAAATTATGAGTGTGATCTTCATATGTGTTTATATTTATATATGCACATTTAATATATGTATGTATTACATCCATGACTATAGGAGTCCTTTTCTTTAAAGATAGGGAAAATGACATTAATTTAAAAATTCTTACACCAAGCAAAATAAAATGCAGACACAGACACAAATGGTAATGACAGCATACCTGGTGGTTACAATAACATATCTTTAGATAACTCTCCCTGAACGTACGGTAAACCGAATTTACAGAGATTCTTTAAAAATCATTGTACTTTAGCAATCTGGATATTCTTATTAAGTGATTCTCTTTATTTTCTAGGCAATGCCTTAATAGAATTATCCTCACTTTTGGAGAACTGCATAAATGGTCCAACTAATAGAACAGCTCTCGCCTGTGTTCAAATTTCCACCATAATCCCTGCCTTAAACTCGTCAAGAAAGTGCTGCGGTGTGCAAGGCCGAGAACAGTAGCCAGCACATGCAAGTCCCATTGTGCTACATCTACTGATAATTCAAAAGACAGCCACCCACTCCTTTAATCATTGTTGAGAAAAAAAAAAACCCTGGAAAATTTTGACGCCCAGTTCTTTGAATTTAAAGCTTAAATCACCACCTCTGACATCTAATCACAAAAATATCAGCTGCAATTTTGAGATCAGAGCTATAAATGATCACCCTAGAAAATCCTCTCGGAGCAGCCTGTAGGACGATGCCAACGATTCATGGACACAGCCACAGTACGCAGTGGCACTTCAAACCCTGGCTCTTGCCAAGTGCTGAATAAATGTTCTTGTATTTATTGGAAGTTGTAATTTGAGAGCTCATGTGGATATTCTGCAGAAATTGGACATTTGTAACAGTGCAAGTCCCCACACTCCTAGGTTAGTGAATCTACAAAAACATTTCCCAGTAGGCAGCTGCATCTCCGTAAGTGTCCTTTCTTTTTTGCATACATCCCAGCCCTTGTTGCTCCCCTGAAACACCTTGATAATTTGAGGGGGAAAGTACCTTCCTTTAAGGCTTGAATTATCTGAGTAATGAATAAATCTCCACATCTAATTGAACTCAGCCTGAGCCGAGGCTCAGACTCAAAGCAGACTCAGTAAAGCACATCCAGTAGAACTCGGGAAGGCCAGATGTCCTGGAAGCAGAACTGCGGTCATTATGTACACGCCCCTCGTTCTCATTCTACCCCGGGCCAAACCTCTTTCAGCAGCACGAGTCCCGCGTAACACACGAGCCTGGCTGTGTTGCTGCCCGCCATCCCAGCACCCACGTGATCGCCATAGCAACAGCACCCAAGTTCCACTGATAGGAGCAGGTAGACTTCGGCCCAGGAAACACACGAGAGTGCATTAATTATGAGAGGACACATTTTTCTGCTTTGCCTAAATGACCTCAGGTTGGGTGACAAATGAGCCATTTACCGCTTGCAGTTCAGTCATACCCACGTCTCACACGAGACACAGCGAGCACCAGGTGCACAGCAAAAGTTGCATCAATCATACAGTACAAGCAGACGCGCTCCTGGGGGTTGGAGTGTCACAGTGTTGATCGTGCTTCTGAGATGGGGTCGTGTGGTGGTGGTGGTGGTGGTGTTGTGTGTGTGTGTGTGTGCATGTGCACACACTTGTACTTAGAGTAAATGAATGAAAAGTTTAAGGAAAGGGCACTACTGAGCCCTGATTTCTGACATAATTCTTCTCTCCCCCAAATATTACAAATTCATCACGATGAAGCAGGTCCTTTGAAACATACACAGGAAAAGACCTAGAAGTCATTCATACTTTGGGATGTACTCCTCTGTTTTTACTTATTTATTTTTTTAAAACGGCCTCCTTCCCCTAAATTAAAGGAATGCTTCTCTTTTGGAGAATTAGATGATCTTGCACCACGGAGTACTTCTGTGATGAGAAGATCTGGGTGGGAGAAAGTCTTAAGAATTTGAAAAAATAGGAAACAGTCTGACAGCATGTGCCTGACCTGTAGGAAATCAGCAACAGTGGCTAAAGAAAGACAAGCAGAAAATAAGACGTGAAGTTTTAGGTGCTTTTCCTGAAAATCTGGGTTGACAACAATTTCACAGACCAAAATTATTTTACCTATCCTGACAGAGATGTAACAACTTTCTAACATCTGATCTAAATCAGTCTTTCTAAGGATGCATAGGTACCCAGCCACATATCTCTCATTCAGTAGATAGCTTTTGGGCCTTTTCTTTCCCGAGTGAATACAAAGAGGCTTCTCAGCACATAATGTAACAACATATTATTACTTGCCATATGAATGCAGTCAAAAAACTCTGTATTTGGGCTGTAAGATTCCTGTTCCAACACATGGCTGTGTTTCAGCAAATTACAAGGTTAGAAACAGAAGAGGATGTAGTTTGTATGGCTGGCCAGTTACACTGTGATCTAAAAACACAAGTGATTTATTTGTTGCTATTAGCTAACCAAGTCCTCTTTATTTGATCCGTGTATTTATTAGTTATAAGTATTAGGCAAACATGAATTGTTCTGCTACAGAAACTTTTTCTTTAACCCCTGCTTCTCTTTTTTATGAGAAAACAATAAGAAAATTTGAATTGTGATTACTTTTTAAAAAAGAAATCCTGTAACTGGAATTAAATTTCACAGTGCACTTCAACCTTGAAATGAACATTATTCTGAAACTAATATAAAAAGTGCAAAATTTTCCATATTCAGGATAATGTTCAGCAAAAAAATTGCTTATTTCTGAGAATAGCTTTCTTTATCTAAACAAATGACTAGCATAAGATTAAGAAAAACTTGTTTGGGCTTTTCAGACACATGCTCTACTTCACCTGCCCTTTGCACAATGGTTTTGTGCAGATGTGTACCGCTGGGTCTCCAGACCTCCTTACTATTGCAAGGGGACAGTTCAAAAATAGAAATAGCACAGATCTGGTATATTTGATTTTATGTTGCAAAGTTGGATTCAGGTCTAGTGGTATGAAATACTTGTGACTCCTAGTTATTATTTCCTGTAGTAAAATCAGTAAAAACAAATAAAGTGAAGCTAATTATTTCCTTTTCTGCTGTCTTTGCACGTACTTCTCCCAGGCCCCTCCTCGTACTCACCTTTGTGGCCTCCCCTGCTCCTAGTTTCCCAGTTCCTAATTCAGATTCTTTTATCTATAACACAGATAGTGAGAAAACCCCAAAAAACCTCTTTGAGGGATGTTGCACTAAAAGTCACCTCTGCCTGCATGTCCTGTGTATTCCTTGGCTCACCGTGGAGACAGAAGATTTACTCCCTGCTCTCAGCCAATCTGAAATCCAAATATGCAAATAGCATTACGGGATCCAGACAGAATCCTCCACTTCACTACTAGCAGATGCGAGCAGAAGAAAAGCCCGTATAATTACTTTTGACTTTGAACCAGTAAAGCTGTGAACACCTCCCTTCAAAGTACACATAATGGTAAGAGAGCAGCTGAGAAGCAGGTGCCTCCCAAGCATGTGCACGTTCTGCACAGGGTGGTGCCCACACCAGTCAGCTGGCCAGAAAAGTTCTAGCCGCCCTGAGTCAAGAACAAATTCTGTAAATCTGAAACCGCACCAGACTCTTGCCTGTTCTCCTGCAGTTTGTGTCATGCTAAATGGTCCTCATTGCATCTTTCCCTGGGCTCTACAGGAAAAGTTTAGACCATCTGAAAGGAAGACCAAATTGCAACGCATTTTTGTATGGAGATTAGAAATAAAGGGGTTTCTTTAATACATTCGTCAGTTCATTTATGAGTCCATTACTGGTCCTAGAAATATTTATTAAGGACCCATTTTGAATGTCATTGGTCCAAAACATGTAAAGAATGCAAAAGCATGAAGCTAAAAAAATAAAATTAAATCTAATAAATTGGTTAGCTTTAAGCATTCTCACTTGCATTTATAGCAAGGTATCTGTATAGAAACAGATAGACAGATGACACATACATGGACAGACAGACTGAGGTAATCATCTAGGCCCTCAGGGTTTATTTTGGCTTGCTTCACTGCAAGTATACATTATTACATTAAAAGTGAGGATTACAGTTAATCGCTAGTTTCATTTTTTGTGCTCCTAGACTAATTTTACTTCAACATCAAAATTCCTGAAGGAGCTGAAAATTCAAGTGTTTAGCACTTTAGAGACTTTTACTTGAAAAAATAAGAATTTCTTAACAATAACAAAATTGCTCTGCAAAATATTCTAAGGAAAATAATACTGCCAAAAATGGATTCAGCTTTGTTTGTTTTTGCAGTCATTGTTAGCGGTAGACATAAAGGCGTTCTTTTTTTTGGGGGGGTGTCCATATGGGAAGATCATCAACACATTCTGCCTCTGGGTTCTTTGTCAAGATATCGTAACCCACAACCATCTACCTGAAACATAAAAGGAAAGGTGTTGTTCTGGTCAAATAAAGAAATAATTTTTAGTAGCATATGTCTAATGTTAAAGCTGCCTAAACTCTGCCAAATACATTAAAACAACATCTGTGAGATGGATTTTCATTAAACTGATCCATGTAAAGTTGAGCAGCTAGGCAGACGATGTTTTTCAGCTAACCCTAACCTCTAACCTTTAACCTCCTCAAACAAGAGGAAAGACGTGCACTTCTTTCAGGTAACACTGCTTCAGTGTGACAACACGTGGGGTAAAGTGATTTGCTTACATCAGAGTGACACGTCACCACACTGAGAGCGCTAGGAGGCCTTGTGCTGTCAGTGAGGAGGAAAGAGGCTGTGTTTGTCCTCCAAGCGCTACTTCTCTTTTCCCCCTAAAATCTAAAGAATGTATGATGCAGAATGATGGAAATTAAACTCTTGAAAAGAATTTATACAGGAGACTATTATGCAGTCCTTAACTCATAAAGTATTTGAAGTCTAATTTTAATATTTTAGCCATATGATAAAGCATGCCTTTTCCCAGGTCCAGGCTAGTTTGTTAGTCTCATGTAAATGCAATTAATACTACTCATGAACCAATTTTATTTTGCCGATGCAAACCAACCAAGCTGGCTACTGTCCTCATTACTGTGCTCGAAAATCCTGGTACTCAGAGTTTCTGAAATCAGTTTGGAATTAGAATCTTCAATACACTGTTACTTTGGAGTGTTTTTCTAGCTGTTACTAGTAATAACGAAGCCTTTTTGAAGGGCAATGTAAAAGAATATAGTTCTATTATTTAAAACAAGTTTTCAATAGCACAAATATTTTTTCTTCAATCTTCTTTTAGTTCAAGCTATTTGAGAAGGTAGGTTTTTGTTTGCTTGCTGACCATATGCTACACTAAGCAATATAATTTATCCAACTAAAACCAATAAATTTTTATATGATTCGTAAGATCTGTAAAGTAATATTGCAGCATTTGCTTGTGGAAGCTAAAGCACTCTGGCTCTTAAAACCCTCTTTAGAATCAAACTTTTATCTTACCTATTGTTCTAAATTCCAAGGCAATATCCAAATATCTCCCCAAAGGAACGTCCAGAGTATCTCTGGCACCTAGCATATTGTCTTGCCAAGAGTAAGGTGATCAGTCCTCACTTAGAGAATAAATGAGTAAACATAACACAGAGAACATATATACACCTCCATACACCTTTAAATAACTATCAATCAATTTGATTAATTAACCTCTCCTGAAACAATAAAAAGCCAAACTCTTCTTTTTTTAGGTTCCCACGTGAGAGTAATAAAATAGAAAAATTTGTACATTTATATTGTCTATTCACAACACGTTAATTTAAAGTGTTAGAGGAACTGCGTGAATATAAACACAGTTCATGAATATTCTATATAGCTCCAAGGGACTCAATCTATTATTTATAAAAACTTAATGTTTGTTTTTTCTCCTAGGAATTCTAAAAGTTTTAATAGGTCAGGTATCAACAGAGAAAAAAAAAGCAGACAAGTGAACAGTTGTCAACAGTTGCTGTAAACCCTATGAATTATAATACAATGAATCCTTCATATTTTATTATCAATAGTGCTCCCTTAGAAGTGCCCCCTCTTACCTTAGGGCATGCATTCCCCACTAACCGTGCAGCTCAAGTCTACCGCTTTCATTACTGATCTACATAGTGTCAATATCACAGGAATTACCCTACAAATTTTCACACTGAATCTTTAGGTATTTATGCTGACTACAGCCACCTAAAATATGAACTTTAAGAAATAAAGTACTATACGAGCTCAAATAAATAATCCTTGCACCTAATCCAGATAACCATTATCTATTCTTTTTGTTATGTGTTTCTAATTTTAAATAGAATTAGAACAGCTACAGGTATTATAATCGCTGGTTGATGCCTGATAGAATAGTTATCACTGATTTCTATGATAAATCAATAGATAACACTTGTAAAATGGATTTTGTAATCATATTTAGAGCTTGTTACAATGACTAATGGTTTACAATATTTTCTGAATTTTAATATCATCTGGACCAAAAGAAGTTTTTAATAAGTTACTGAGCTATTCATCACTGAAATAAATCTGTTACATTTGTACATGAACCAAGACAATCAAAACAATCCAGTGAACAAACATCAGAAAACAAGTTAATCTGTAATTAAAGTTTAAAAATTGTCAAGATAAATTGTGCAACGCATGATGTTCATCACTTGCACATATGTCGTGCACCTGCGTGCTTCTCCCAGTAAAAGTAAAAGCACATTTGCCATTGTAGAAGCATATTTATGCACACCACACCCCTCTGAGAGGCACTACTAGTTAGGGAAATCATCATGCAAAACTACAGCTGAGTTGATTTTTGAAGACTCTCCACTGATGCTAAAGGAGAGTGTGCTTACTCAGTGTCACTGGGAGCACACACACAAACACGTTTGTCACCAGACTAAAGATGATGCATTCACGATGTGAGATACTGCTTTTGTCCTCTGCTCTCTGTAACCACTAGGGTGGTACAAATGCTTTGATTTTTAAAAATAGTAGGAGATTTTTCAAGTACTGCATTCCATATGACCATACCCCAGCAAAGCTCCTTTATTGCAGGGAAGTCAGTGAAGCAATCATTGCCACTGAAAGGTGTCACTGGGATGAATGGCACAGCTTTAAAATAAGTTCTCCAATCCATGCATTTCAACATAATTTTAACAATGCAAATCAGAAACTGGGTACTTTGTCCCTTTTCCCCCTTCTTTCTCTCTCTGTATTTTTTTTTAACTTGCAGATTTGTGCTCCCAGCTCTGAAACAGTTAATTCCCTTGTCTACTTGTGCCAGCGGAAATGGATGTCACTGCTTACCTTGTAGAGCTTCAGGGCTGCCTCGTGCCTGTGATTGGTGGTATGCAAGCGCAGCTTATCCACACTGTTGGTGTAGTAGTCACACGCGTTACATTTTAGGTGAACGGGGTTGCCAATGGCGATGCACTTCAACCTCCACTCATTACTTTTGCCCCCCTCTTTAATGTGGGCCACCAGTTGATATTTTTGCATATGTTTATCAGTCTTGCAGTGGAGCTGGAAGTTGGCTTTGAGCTGGGTGTTGTAGTTACAGAGCTTGCACTGGTAGATATCTCCAATTACCGCCCTCCATTCCTCTTCGGGGAGAGAGCGCTCGCTGCTCACATGCACACTTAGGGCCTCCAGGCTGTCAGAGGTGAATTTGTTGCAAACAGCACACTGGAATAGCTTCAGTCCTGGGTCACTGATATAAGGTGACAGCTCTCCTGCAGTAAGGAGGGACAGGTCATCACCCATTAGCTGACCACTGGCAAGCCGGGTTTCAGGCGGCAGCTCATTATTTACTACAGGAAAAAAATTAAAAGGAAAAATAGAGACTAGAAAACACAGCACACACAAAGGATTCTGTAAAATAAAGTCTTGACAAGGAATGTGCTTTCTCTAGAGCTTAAACTATAAAAAGCTGTAATAGGATTGGATCAGGGTCAATTACAATCCTCCCGTTTAACTTCTAAATTCCCTCATCAGATAGCTTTAATTACTCCTACCGGGCATGATGTCATTCTGAAATTTGTATTTTCCAGGACAAGAAAGTTGATCAATACCATAACAAAACAGTCACGTGTTTGCAATTTAAGAGCTCAGATAAACTTACATACACACTAATTGTTATTTCCCAATTTGTCTTAAAGCTTGATAAGATTTGGCTAACTCTGTACGCGTGGCTGTAATCTACTGCCAAATACCTGGGATACGGTAATGATGTTGCTGTTAGTTTAGGTACATTCAATCACAACCCCTAAAATGATTCTTTTAATATTTAATTAAAAATAATTGTAGATTCCTCTTGAAGTGTGAGTTTGATGTTTTAGGGAATAAACAAATCAAAATTGAAATAACAAACCTCGTGAAGTATGGCTAATGACAGCAAGCAACTGATGCAAATTAGCATTTGTTAATCAAGCTATGGAACAAGCACAAAGTTTGCTAGCTTCTCTTACGTTGCATTGGTCCCTTAACTCTTTCCTCTCTAGAGGAAATTTAGCTTTGAAGTGGAAGCACAGAGCGTTTACTTATGCAGCTCAGAGAGGAAAAAG
>PVLD010004104.1:110000-130634 GCA_004027595.1 Dinomys branickii
GCATTCTCCAGGCTGAAACCCAGCAAGGCTTCGCTTTTGCGCTCATCCGTTTTCAGGCTGTCATCTGCGGAGCTGTTTTCCCTGTCAGGCACCATCCCTGCAACTTTCTCTGGCACCTCATTATCAAGTTGTGTTGTTGCACAGAGCTTTGATGTGCTCTGCCCATTTTCCTGCCTTGAGATAGGAGGGGAGTCACAGGTTTCCATGGCAATTGCTACATGGGGATCTCATTTCATCCAGCCTGTCAGGGACCTGGATAAAAAATAAGGTGAGAGAAGCCATTTTTATTAAATAATGACACCGTTCACTAATAGCCCATCACTAATTTACGGCTGCTATAAACTTGACTATCTAAAAAGGTGAGGGGAAAAACTTCAAACCATCATACCTATCTATCACAGGCAGACTTTGTATAAATGTAGCAAAACATGTAGCTCGCTGTCGCAGGCACGCCTGGAGACCCAAGGTGTTTTTGAAATCA
Source organism: Dinomys branickii (assembly GCA_004027595.1). NCBI lineage: Eukaryota > Metazoa > Chordata > Mammalia > Rodentia > Dinomyidae > Dinomys > Dinomys branickii. Next base: position 110,482 of record PVLD010004104.1, read on the forward strand.
CGGTGAGCATTCACACTAAATCTGAAATTTGTCTCAGTATTCTTTTTTTTTTTTTTTTTTGTGGTACTGGGGATCGAACTCAGGACCCTGCGCTTGCTAGGCAAGCGCTTATTCCACTGAGCTATATCCCCAGCCCCCATGTCTCAGTAATTCTGACCTTTTTTATTGCTATTTTCCAAAAAGAGGTACCTCTATACATAAATGCTTTCAAACCCCCTCTCGCCTAGTAGACATGGAAATGACTTTCATTTCCATCGGCACCACTAGAAGAACAACACACATAACTTGTGATTTTGAAATTTACTTTTTCTTCATCAGGTAGTGACTGGAAGGGGAGGAGTAGCGTGGGAAGGAAGCCAACCAACAAAGGCACCTTAAAATTAGAGCCATTACAGTTAAAGACAGTGCAGACCAAACTCCTCTCTGGTTTTCATTTTGCCAGTAAATCAGCTTACTTCAAATCTGCCCTGTGCAAGAGCTCTCAGCAGGTATCTGGCTGGCCTTGATTAGGCTCCAATCACAATTCTTCCCCACACTTGTCACCTCAATGGGCAGCAGAACCGCAATTAATATTTACTGCGCCCGGTCCTATCATCCCAGGGCACAGGCACACCCACTCTGTGTGCTTTTTCTCCCCAGCAATACATAAATGAACACCATTTCAAATACCATTTTGATGTTTGCAATCCTGGTGAGTTGCTCAACTCAACCACAGCCTCAATCAACATCTCCCCCAGCTTAACAAATCACACTCAAGCGCACTCGATGACAATCCTTCAATTTTTTTTAAGTTTTGTTGTTCTTATTGTTTTTGTGTGTTTCTTGTTTTGTTTTCACAAGTAGATTTTGTAGACTATAAACTGCCTCTGTTGAAGACAAGATGTACTCGAGAAAAGCCATATCGTTTTCAGGCAGCAGGAAAAAGTTGCGCATATATCAGGAAAAAGGTGCTCGCACTGTCTGTCTCTCTCCCTCTCGTCCCTCTCGTGTGCATGCGTGCGCATGTGTGTGCACGTGCGCATGCCTGCAAACATCAGCTACTATAATAGCAGCTTGATTACAGCTTAAGCTTCTCTGAGTCCCTGCAGATCTCTCGGTTTGCAGAACGATGGCACTGTACACAACAGCTGAGTGGTCTGAATCTTTAGTGTTTATTTTCAACCTATGGCATGGCCCTATCTCGAGTTTTATAAAACAGGTAAGCAACATTCTTTCAAATCTTAACATTGAAGTAACTCATAACTTCAAGGCCGGCAGTGCCTTAATTAAAAAAAGAGAATAGAATCAACATATGCATTTATCCTAACAATTAATGAAACAAGAAAGGTTGATGTTGCTCTATTACATCGCACATTAGATTGGTTGTAATAGGTATGCCCTATCTCAGACTATGCTCCTTCCAGCCTGTACCCCGGCACAGCCTTCCCAGTGCCAGAGAACCAAAAAGAAAACAAAACAGGATATTGGGTTCGCCAATATTCCTAAGCATTTTAGAACTTCTTTTCAAAATTCTTTTAGAAGGAAACCACCAGTGAAGGTCACTCGCATACTAAGTATAAAGAATGGTTTATTAATGCTCTCTTTAACAGTAATCAAATCTAATCTAGTCAACCAAATCAGAGAGGAAGTGGTCAGTTCCAAATACATCGAAAGATCTACACAGATTGAAAATGAAATCAAAATTCGTTTTGGTAACTGAGATGGTGAAAATGACATTCTAATTGCTCACGAATCAAACATCATAAAGCTTGGTGTGTAATTTTCATCATTGATGAGCTCCAGGTTAATTATCCTCAAGCATGCATGCAGCTTTTAAAACTCTGAAATAATCTGATGACCATAAGCATGAAAGTCGAATAATTTTGTTAGTTAGCCCACAAACATTAATGTTTACCTTTATTTATCAATTCTTCATAACATACACACACTGAAGCCAGCCAACATGCACACAGTGTCATCTCCAGCTGGACTGAAGGAGATGAGGAAGGCAGAGAGATGCTGGAGGCTTGTGGTGGGGGCAAGTTGGTGAGTGAGTGATGGCAGATCAAAACACAAAGGCCCAGAGCCCGCGGTGTTTCCCCCTTGTGATGAGGTAGTCAGCGTGGTGACTACATCTCATGGGTAGAAGACCCCTTTTGACTATAAATAGAGGAAAAGTCTCCTGTTATGGGAGCTGTCCTTACTATCGTTCTGTCCCATTTGGTCCTATACCCACTACAGTTCTCGGGTCACAGAAACGCTTGCTAGAATTGTTACCTGCACTCTGAGTGCACCTCTGGTGACTTAATGTAAGGCGCACTTAATGATTTTGGCTAGTTCATTAATAGCCTCTGCAAAGGGTCATCTCAACATACAATGGCTTTTTATTTGACTTTAAAAGAGCCAGAAGTAGCTTTCAGAAAAGTAACACTATTACTCTATGTAAACAATTATAGAGCATGCTATGCTAAAGAGTCCACCCCAGGTCATAGCAATGTGGTAGGCCACCTCAGGCTGTACACAAAGTCCCCTATCAATTTCCGCTCGAGAAGCTATACATTAATTAGGAAGTCATATATGTGAGACCTCCATACCACAAAACTTCTATTTCATTGTAATACGAACAATAAAAGTAACAAAAATACGTAAACTGCTATTGCTAGTAACTGTTTTCAGGAGCTACTAACTACAAGCATAGCAATGTTTACCACTATATTCTGACAGGATCACCTTGTACAGTGAAGCTTGTTTATATCAGTATGTACAGTCACACTGAACATGACGCTAAGTCACTTCATTGTCATCGACGCCAACTGAGGCTTTTCTTTTGCTAACATTATCCATTTAAGAAATTTATGCTAAAGTTTTACAAGTCACAGTATAAAGACCACAAAGACAACCATTTTAACTTAAACCACCAAACTCATTCCAAAGTGACTGTGTAACAAGTTCACACTCTGTGAAAGTTGCTTCACCATTTAAACTGGTTTGTATTTAGTTTTCACCGATGTCTAGTCTCACTGCCAAACGTTGTTTCTTTTAAATCACCAAAGCCCTTAAAAAATTTCTAAGAAAAATCTTAATGTAGAGAAAAAAGAAGAAAAATCCTAATATAATTTTAATGCTAAGTTCAGAACCATACATACCTGCTAGTCTGTTTATAATATGTGTACACAGATTTTGGCGTTCTCAGGAATTCACAAGATCATTGACTTCGATCATGTCCAATCCCTCTTACAGACGCAGTGCACAATATGCAGAAAAGAGTGTTGTTTGCTCCCCCTGCTTTGCTTCCTCTGCAGTGGCTGCTGCCTCAACTCTGCTCTGCTAAGTGACCAAATCCACCTACAAGGAGCCAGGGCAATGAAAGGGGGTGCTTTCTGAACAATGGAAGAATTCCTTTGCGTTCAGCAGGCAGAGTTCCCATTAGAACCCCGAATCAGAGAGGCTAGTTTTTACCTCTGTTTTTTAATTGAGACTGTCCCTGTCTTCCTCTACGGTCCGGTGAGACAGCGCTTGTGAAATGATTAAAAAGAACACAGTCTGATGGGGAGGCCAGAGTAATGGGAAAGGAATGCTAGGTTAGCCACTCTGCTGAGAACTGGGAGGGGGCACGGCGTGCTCCTCAGCCCGCTGTTTCTGTTTTCTTCTACTCCCAAGCCAGCTCCCACCGCTTTTTGAGTCTTTATTTGCTCCATTTTTAGTGGGTTAAAAGTTGTCCACTTAGAGAGAATTTGGTAACAAGTTACAAATCAAAAAGGAAAAGAAAAGAAGAAGAAGACGAAAATAAATAAAAATCCTTGAATTATATCAAGTTTCCAAAAGGTCATCACTGTCTCTGCTGTGGCCTTTTCCCCATTCCAAATCCTCTATCAATATGTCATAGCAAGTTAGGCAAAGACAAAAGAGAGGCGCAGTGTGAAAACGGCACATATATCTAATCCTGACAAAGCAGTGAATAGACCTTCACAAGTATAATTATACTTGTTTATTTGTTGCCACGTACAGAGAACTGATGAAAAAAATCCATCAAAGTGGTATTATGCAGACACCAAGGGCTTCTTTGCTTTGGTTGCTAAAGGCACATTGAGGCTTAAATTCCTTATTGTTAAATTCAGAAGAAAGAAAGGGAAAAAGAAAAAAAGATTTTAGACTGGATTTTTTTTTTTTTTTTGCATCAGTCGCTGACAGCTCTTTTGTGTACCAGGCTGTATTAGTTCACACTGCTACTTCATTTTGACCCGTATTGGAATTCGGAATAACAAACTACTGTACAGAAGCTTTTACAAGGGTCTGGTGTGCTGACCAAGAGAAGGTAGTAAAACTGTCCTTTTCTCAGTCTTTTGATACATCAAAACACAGGTAAAGTACCTATGTGGCAGTGCCAGTCACATCAGCATACATCTTTGATCCTGACCTTTTAAGGTGATTTCCTTTAAGTCAGCTTTCTCTGCAATTTCTTCCTGTAGTAGATGTTTAGTATTTCATAAAATATTGCACAACTTCTTTCCCATTCCAATATTTAAAATGTTACCAAGAAGGAAGGCAAACACAAGGGTGTCAAAAGACTGAAAATACTAAGTAAAAGGGTTTCAAATCCAACTATTAAGAAGCCATTATGTTCCAATAGACACTAAATCAAATACCTTAACAAAAGCACATTTTTAGAGGTGGGATGGGGAGCCATGCAAGCTTTTCCTTTCTTGCAGGATAGAAATATATCAAAGTAAATGCAATCTGCATAGTTAATGTTTGTGAGCTTTACAATTTAAAACAGAAAAGCTGTAATTTTTCTTTGCTGGCAATCTGGAAACACTCTGGAGTTAATTACAGCTGATTCGGAGTGAACCACACAAACAAAGACCAGTCTATGTCCAGACAATTATACTGCATTAACCAGCTTAGAGCTTCCTGCTGATGTTTCAGGGCTCTTCTGTTACACCCTTCTACCCTCCCAGCACGAGAGAAAATGCTTCTGCAAGAAGGAATTAATGAAGAGAACTGCAAAAGAATGTGTGACGACCTCTCCTGACATGGCAAAAACTTTCCACCCATGTCATGACAAAGGGGAGAGGGTAATTAAAAAGTTTGAATAGAAGGATGTAACCAAATATATTCAGTATTTACAACAAGCACATTTTTAAGAAGGGAAAGTTTACAAAGATGAGTGTGAGGCAGCTAAGATATTTTCTCCTCTTTCCTTCTCATTTTTCTCATTATGACCTAAATTAGCTATTCAATGCAATTTGTTTCCTCCTCTATAAATAGGGTGATTGTGGTCAATGTATATTCTTCTCCCCCCTTGCTTCTCTCTGCTTTTTTTCCCCTCTTGCCATCCTCCTTGCCTTTCACATTGCTAAACCCACATGGGCTTTTATATGACAACTACATAGCATTAAATGTACGTGTTGCAGAACTAAAGAGAAAGGGTATACTGTACCTTACCAAGGGTCCCGTGATTCTTAATTTCATTAGTAGTGGGAAACAGGAATTTTGTTTCCTTTTCCTTAAAACTTTAATCAAAGTCCAGCTACTTTCCTTAAAGAAGAATCAGTAATCTTGAATTTAATGAAATTACACTGTTATATGACCCATGTTATGTGTTTGCTTCAGGAAAATTTCATAATCAGTGGACAAGAAGGACCCAAATACTTTAGCTACCTTTGTAAAAACTGAAAAAGCTTTGGTATTTTTAACCAATCTAGACAGATTCCTAATTTTCCTATTCATTCTAATTAAAAAGGAGCAGCATGTATTAGAGATAGGCAAGGCCGAGAACTGTGATGATGTGCAGTGCCCCTCTCTGGTTTTTCCCCTTGGTACTGTTTTGCTAGTGCTCCAGCTGACACCGGGGCTTCGTAGTGATTGCTTCATTAAAGGGTAAGGGTGCACTAATTAGCTAGCTAACGTATTACTAGGAAGCTGTTGTTTGCCAATACTGTGAGAATTTATTGACTTTGTTTTGCTTCCTCTGAAGAAGAAAAAGGTACTTCCAAATGCTGCAGAGCAGCCATGCCTCTGAGTCACTCATCTCCCCACCTCTCCCCCATGTAAGTAGGGGTAGAGTTCAATGGCAACATACTCCTTTTAAATTTTCTTCTCTAAGGAAATGTAAATCAACTAGGTATTATATTAAATATATATTTTTCCCTGAAAATACTAAACACTTGTGAAAAATATCCTCAAGTTTATAAGTATTTCAATAATAAACAGAATCATTTTTTTCTCCTCAGAACCCTTTTCTGAAATCTCTATCATATTTGAAAGTTCAAGTGTGTGACATAACTAAATATGGCTTTTACATGGAACCGTTTAGTTCTTCTCAAAAAAAAACATGGACCCCATCGATCATTTTTGGAAGTTATAAATCACAGTTGCCACGCATTTCATATGTTTATATCGCTAGTCTTAAAAAATGTAATGGCGTAATCTCTGGCGTACACGTCACCTGAGTGTTTAGTTGATAATGCTTTAAATCATCACATAGAAACATTTACAAATGAATTTTAACTTATTAAGGTATAGATTACCATAGACTATTTGGCTTCAAAAAGAGATTTACTTAGTGAAAACCATTGCACATACATATTTATTTCATATAAAGTATGATAACAATATATTCTCATCTATATCTATCTTTTCCTTCTCTATTCATATATTTAATTGATTGTTTGATTATTGCATTCCTGGCAATTGCATATTTAAGAGAAAACATTTGTATAATTATTTATATTTCACCATTCTATCAATATGATCTCATAGCCCATGAAACAAAGAGTACAATATTGTACATACATTTCTCAAAGAAAAAAATCATTCATTGCAGCCTAAATCAGTCATAATTATCTTCATAAAATTAATCACAGGTCAGGTATTCCAGAAAACATTCCTATTCCCTGAGCAATGATTTCAATGCCTTCACTTGGTTTCAAGTAGTTTGAATGGAGAAAGTTAGATACATAATTTTCTAAATCACTACCAAGTGCCATTTACTATACAATACTCTTAGAATCTACCAGACATCATCTCTTTTTATATTTCATGTAAATATTTTAAATTATTTTTCATTAAACACCACATTAGGACTAATATATTAGAGAATGTAAATGGAATGCCAAGCTTTCTTCTGGGTGAAATATTGGCAAATTTAAGTTAAATCACTGAGATTAGTTGGTTGTCTTATTTCTATGATGAAGAGTCTTTGGTTTGGGTTTTTGTCTCTGTCTGTCTGCCTGTCTTGTCTCTGTCTGTCTGTCTGTCTCTCTGTCTTTGTGTCTCTGTCTCCCACTCATTCTTTACCCCCTTAGCCTGAACATTAATTTGACCGCTGCCCATCACTGGAGTGAGCAATTCAGTAATTAACTCTTGTGTTTTAAATATATGAACTTTAATTACATTTCATTATAAACAAACAAACGTCAACCACAATTATAAGCTCCCTGGTTTACCCACATATTATCCCTTTTCAAACAAACTTGATGTCAGACAAATTACAATCAAGCAGCCAGCAATTCTGAGTTGGATTTTACAAGATCTGCTGGTAACCTGATTACTTTAACTTCAATGTCATTACAGGAAAAGTATTTCAGGAGAAATAATTACAAGAATTCCAACAGGAGACAAGCTTAATTGTATTGATTCAAAAGATGCATGTTCAGAGGAACCCTGTTGAAGGAATAATGTTATCTCAAATCTACAGTTTCTATTAAAATGAAATTGTCCAGCATGAAAGAAGCAATTTAAGATTAGTGTCTGCAGAACTAGAGATACTGAACTAACTAATTATCTGGTCCCAATTATCTCATACTTTAAGTAGCAAAATATCTGTATGGAGCAAGTACAAGGCGTGAGGGTTGCAGGTTTATTTACTGACTGGTGTATCTATCGGGCCCAAGAGCAAGTGGAGCTGTCAGGACATAGTGAAGGTAAATGATTAGTTAGCGCCGACCTGGACTCTTCTTCAACGCAGTAAGAGTTAATTAAAGTTTACCACCCATCACCAACCGAAGCAGGGTGTTGATCAGGTTTCAGCATTAAGTGCAAACAGACAATAGTTGGCAGCAATTAGTGCAGCTATCCAATGACATGTAATGATAATTATACATTTAAAACAGCTAAAGAGCTGGGGAAAAAACTAATCAGCCTCTTTGACGACAAATACTCAAAGGACAGGAAACAGGTATCAGATTATTTCACTTTAACACTGTAAATCCATAGAATTAAACAAGAAAAGCTTGTATGGGTACATTATCTTGAAGAGAACAGTTAACTGGGCCCACAATGAAATAAATCTGCTAGTATTGGTCTATCCAAGATAAGAACTTCTGTAACTAAAGAAAATAAGTTACTTTTCAATTAAAGTTTCCAAATGAACTCTGTGTAAAGAAAGTTTAGCTCCTGGGTTTTTTGTAAATTCAACATGTAACAAGCATTTCATGATAATTGTTATTTAAGTACTAACTTCCACTCAACTATACAGTCGAAAGTGCTTCATACCTGAATGCTACCTTTGTATGTTTAAATATTATCTTCCTGAAAAGTGTTTAGATGGCTGTAGATTGAAGTGCTTTTAATGCAACTAAATTTAAACCATGAGCCATATTTAGCATGTTATATAGGCCTTCCCTTGATGCCTTTCAAGCCTATCACTTGTTCAATCCCGCTGCCATCAAATGATCCTGCATATGGTATGGTCCTTAAAATGATCTTCACAAATCATTCCTTTCCCTTCTACACTTTCCGTACAAAAGCCTGGCAGTGGTGGCAAACTGCAGCGTGCTGCAGTGGGCCATTTGCATCATTGAAAGCCATCACGGGCCTAGATCATGTCTGCAGAAATGTGCCCATCCTCATGGCCTCCACCTCTCCATTTTCCCAACCAGTTCTGTTATGCTAAGGATTTGTACAGTGTTGGCTAATCTCAGTATTTCCCTGGAGCTAAATCTAAGCCACATCCGACTCCAAGCATACACACAAAAATGTCTCTCTTCAAATCCTTTTGCTTCCTCAGCACTCATACACTCATTGGTCCTGACATTTTCACTTCAGCCATGACAAATGAGCCGATGACTCTGATGTGATTGCATGGAAGGATGGCTTTCTCCAAGATATATCATTAACGCTCATCACCATCTCCCAGTATGGCTCTTCTGAGTTCATGTAGTGTGTTGTGCAAATCCGAAGCCGTCTGTGTAAACATGTGCACTGTACGTAATAAGAAAACAACTCCATCAAAGAAGAAAAACGCAGCCAGTGTGGGTGTCGGGGCTGGGGCTGGTATTAACTGAATGCTGCTCTGGGGATTTAAGTAACTCCACCCAACCCCTGCCCCAGTGTAAACCAGCCAGCTGACTCTCTTATAGGCTCTCTGCCCTTGCTCCCCTCAGCAGGAACTGCTGCAGCAAAGCATAATTTGTGAAGCGACACAAATGAAGCTACTAAGGTAAACATGGTCAATCAATTGACAAGCCAGCGCAGCTCAGTGTTTCTACCTGTGTGCTACCTATTTTATTCCTAAACCTTTAGCTCCTCCCCTTTATTAAATTTCCCTCCATTCTCTCTAGTGGGGGGAGGGCTTGCCAGAGCCAGTTTTACTCTAAGATTATTGTATTTTTCAATTAAAAAGAAACAATGCTTTTCCAACTATCATTAAATGCGAAACTCTTCATGCTCTTGGAAAAGAGAAGCTAATTCATTTAGTATACAGACCAAAACCTTTAGGTTAAGTCAGAACCTAACTTCAAGTTGCATAGTTCTTGTCATGTGCACTATGGAGTTTACAGAGGAGATACATGTTATAACCTCTTTTCTGCATTCATCTGAGGAAACATAGCCAATCAGAGTCAACTCTGGCATAACAGACCCTGAGAAAGGAGGTCAGGCTTTGAGGTAAAGTGCTATTCACTCCTGTACCATGCAAGGAGCTCTTTATTCCTGTTCTTATTGGTATCAGTCCCCATTCCTGGAGCAAGAACAAAGCCAAGTGCTCACGTGAGGTTATGAATAAATCAGAGGTGAGCCACTTTAAGCACTGCCCGTGATTTCCTTGTGGACAGTGAGCACTTAAACAGGCTTCTATGACCAGCAACTTCTGGCAAACTATAACAATCCCTAATGTGTACCCTACTTCATTTCAAGAACCAAAGCACCAGCCCCGTTTTTCTCCTGCCAGCTTGCACCTCTCAGTCAATTTCTGTCCTGTCCGCAGCATTTCATTGCACTCACTCATCACAGCAATAGAAGTACATTAAAAATTTTCCCTTTGCTTGGGAAAATTCTACCAATAAAAAGCCCCACATAACCAGTTATTTGCATATTAATATTAAGAATTTTTAGATAAGAAAGGAGCTAACGTGACTAAGATGCAAACATTTTAAGCAGTTTACTGATGTGAACACAGGCACTCACACAGACAGACACACACAGGCACATGCATGCATCAGCTGTGCCCTGTAGTTCCACGACATCTTTCAGGACTCTCGTGAGCATCAGTTTCCTTCTCTGTTAAACAGTGAGCTTGTGCCACGTTCTTTCTGGCTGCAGCCAACCACAGCTCTAATGTAGAACCCATTTAGATTGCACTGGTAGATTGTTTTCTCTGTGGAATTTGCCAAGATAGGCTCAGCTGTTTTTAAAGTTGAATATTTATTTTTAGGACCTACATTTCAAGAGAAGAGGCAGAATCTAGAGTTTTAATGAACTGAAGTTTTTTATGAATGTTTTTCATTACAACTCATTCACTCAACAGGTATTTATTGAGCACCAAGGGGTTTGTCCTTGACACTTCCCTCCCTGGATACAGCAGATACACAGACCTTGATGTTGCCCTCGTGGAGGGGCAACTTATTTGAAGACACTCTTAGGAATCATGAAAAGTGCTAAGACGTGAACTGTTGTCTTCCAGTGAAGGGTATTATTACCTTGACTAGTATTCAATAAATGCTCAGACTAAACAAAATGTGCTTCAAATAAACTGTCAAGGCCCAGGGCCTCTTATAATGACCACAGTACAGGACATCACCGGTGGACTTTTAAGAAACGGTTTAACAAGTATTATGAAGCAAATACACATCAATATTAAACAAAAATCAAACACAAAATTACAATTCAAATATACTTCTGTTTACAATGAAATATAAACAATTTTGTGTATGAATTTGTAGCTTGCCTGAATCGCAATGAGAAATTATTAAGAACAGACAGATTTTTAAGAAAATATAAAAGGATTTAATTTTCTAGGTTATGCAAAATTTTTATTTATATATTTATTAATGCTTAATGCATCTTTCAACTTAGGTAGTCCTCTCTGGAATAATGCATTAGTATAAAAAGATAGAGGGCTATGATCTTCTCAAACAGTTAAGGGAGGTAGAGCCTCACAATTTGGCTATAAAAAGTTCCAAAGAGGGGCTGGGGATATAGCTCAGTGGCATAAGTGCAAGGTCCTGAGTTTGATCCCCAGTACTGTAAAAAAAAAAAAAAAATCCCCCAAGAAAATGTGAGTTTTACAGATATTATTCATGTTTAATAGTTGGATTAGTTCTCTAGACTTATATAGATTTTGGTTAACAGGGTACAATGTAACAGTACCTGTTCTTTTCATGGTAATATCGAAGTGTGACAATGCCCAATACATAGAAAGGTGTATTACGACATTTAATCTAGTTTTGGAACATCCTCTAATTCAAAGGCTTTCAAGGAGACTGGTCAACTGCATGACTGGAATAAGCTTTGTGGTCTCTTCTCTTATTGTGTTTAATGGACAGTCTGGAATCTTGAGTTCATTTGGATAGACCAATATCTGAATTATTTAAAAACTATTTCTGCCCTAATTTGCTTCTTCAAAAAATAAAGACCCAGAAATGCATTAAATATATAGCAGCCCTCAGAATCAAGCCTTGTGATAATGGAGGGACAGAGAGCATGATGCGCAGGACTAAGCACCTGTCACCCTCGATGCCCTCTAAGTACACGTCACGAGCAACCTACATGCGAAGAAGCCAACTGCGTCTTTTTCCTGCATCTTAAACCTGCTTGTTGCCCTGTTTTTGTCTCTTGCTGTGGAGAAAGTCAACTCTGCTCAAAACACCCTGCATAGATTTGCTTTGATACTCTAGCTGAGTGTTACATTCAAACCAGCTTCTATTGAAGAGAAAAAAAAAAAAAAGGAAGCATAGGGAGAAGCATCAAATCCTGTCACATTCATGTATTTTAATGTTGAGGATGCTTTACGTAATCTCTACAGCAATCTTGGGATATAGATGAGGAAACTGAGGCTTCGAAAGATTAAGTAACATGGATACAGTTACCCATAGAAAGAATTTAACGAAGGTGTCCTAATGACTCGACATGATTCCTATTGGATTTTCAGTAGCCAAAACACAAATTACACTTTCAAATGTGTAAAAATTTAAGTTCAAATAAATAAACACACTTAACAAGGAACAGGAATTTTAAGAAGAATCCGCACAGTGTCGGGCTCTAACTGCCATTCTCTCTGCACACTGAGCTGTCTCGAGCCATCCCAGCCTTGCCTGCATTTACTCTCCCAACACGGAGCGGGAACCTTGTTCTTGTTCACACCATGTTCGTGATTATTAAAATACATTTTAAGTCACTGAGATCATCAGTGTTTTTATGAATCATAGGCTCTTCTTGGCCTTTCAGAGCACCTAGTCCAACCCCCTAGTTAATGTAAAAACGTGTTTACAGTCACAGTGATAAGAGGCTACACAGATTCTACTATTCTCTCAGTGCTGACTGTCATGGGAGCGGGTTGCAGCGCGGGAGCACTGATGTCCTCCTTTTCCTCTCTGCACCCTTCCTCTGCCATCAGGGTCACTCATGCAATGAGACTCTTGGTCCTTGGTAGTGATATTTTGAGTTTTTGCCTTCACATTTGCCTACTGTGTTTGGTAAGCTAATGACAATTTCTCTGGTGCTCAATATTCCACATTTTAAAATGAGCCACCTAAACTCATTCTAATGACTTTCAGGCAGCTCCCAAGCTGTAACATGTTGATAGTTTCTAGCTGCCTTACAATGCTGCCTGATCTTTTCTGTTGAACAATTCTTCAAAATAAAAGAAATTTAGTCTGTAGAAGGGAAATTTCACAGGCTACCAAAATGAAGGCATCTAAAGAGGAAGGAGAGAAACCATCGTGGAAAGGAGGTGTGTGCGTGTGTGCGTGTGTGTGTGTGCGTGCGCGTGCACACGCACTCGTGCACGCGAATGTGTGTGTGTATGTACAACAATGTTAAAAAACACAAATGTATCTAATAAACCAGAAAGATGATTTATCCTCAATCTCCATTAGTCAATTAAAGATATCCTAAGTATTAACCACACTACTCTTCAATGCATTTTTGAAAGCATTATAAATGCAACTCTGGAGAATCTGCAATAATAAAGTATTGCAGGTTTAATAAAGATGTCCTGGAAAATATACACCTACCAATAATTGGGCTTTTTCAATTTATTCCAAACAGGCAAATTTTAAGATTCGCCAAAAACTTTCCTCTTATAAAATTTTGTTTTGATTTTAACAACGTAGCCAGGTGGCATACACCAGCTCATGTTTCTGTATTTTAATACTGTTACAGGTACAAATTTCCTTTCTTTACAGTGAAGGAAAATAATTTTATGGGCAGTTATAAAATTCCCATTTTAACCCCAAAGTTAACTTTCCCTAGTTAAAATTATTTAGATCTTAGTAAATATATTTAGATTGCTTTCTGTTTCTATAGCATTAAATGGAACCTATATACTTCATCTTTGATGGTATGTGGTGTAATATGGATCACTTAGTAATTACCATCTAAGCACCACTCAAGTATTCCCAGGACCAACAAACATTAGAAATGATCTATCATCTAAAAATCTGATGCTTGCCTATCGATACCGACCTGGATCCTGAAAACTCCCACAGGACTTGTGTGGACTAGGAGAGCATTATAAGATACAAGTCAATTTGCTGAAAGTTTTAAATTTTACCTTTACATCTGAAGAATTTTAAAGCGGCTAATTATATTAGAGATTCAGCCTGCCAAGTATGACTTTAGCATATTGTTAAATTGAGTGCATACATTAAAAAATGCTTCCAAATGACAAATATTTTCTTTCACTCGCGAACCATTAAAAGGACAGGGAAGCAGAAAGTAGTCACTCCTGAGCTGAGGACCACATGTCACTTGTCAAACATACCAAACTTCCAAGGCAACTGGTGAACCTCTGAAATGAGGGAATTAACAGAACATCAACTCCAGCAAGACGGCAAGGGGAACAATCCTTATGCAAGAACATAATGTCATTGAGCCTCATTAAAAGCCCATGTTGCCCTTAGCCATCAAAGCCCGAGCGCACTGAGCTCTTGGCTGTACTATCAGGGATAACTAAAACAAGTGCCAAGAGAAGCTGTGCACTTTTCGTTCTCACGTGTGCCCATCTGTTCCCATATAAACATATATTCTGCTTTCTGTCTGGTTCCTACAATCTTGATATCGGAATACCCTGGGCTTTTGCCCATTTCCTAAGAATGCAGACATCACATAAGCTACTATTAACCCATGTGTGATCCACTTCCAGGGTGGCTGGAAAGCTGCCAGTTACAACACATGGTGCCTGGTTAACAATGTCTTAAAATACAAATGAATTTATTTTTTAAATTAACACATTTTTCTTATGGAAATACCTTAACAAGCCTTTATGCGTGTAAAAGAATAGCCTCCATGTGGATTGTTTTGTTCTTTTAAGACTTTTTGCAGGCATATTATAAAGTTAACCATAAAAGTTTTTGAAACAATCCAGAATTTCTTGACAAATTTTAAAAAGGATCCTAGTAAAGAATTTTGGTGACTATATAACAAAGATCAAAGAGTTTTCCTTTACAATACACTATACTCAAGAGGCAACCCTTTCACTTTAATTTACATGAAAATACTTCTGATTTCCCAAGTTTCCATATAACCATCTTAATAGGACCTCAGCCACTGAATCACAGAAGCGATGAGGCCAGTGGCAGTTCTACAAGTCAGCAACAAGTCAGTTGGGTTCATATCTCCTGAAATCTTTCAAGGTATCATGTGTGGTGACCTCAGACCAGAAGGAGCTTAATTAAAATATGTACATATAAATAATCACACTGCAATTGATTTACATATATACAAAAGAAACAATTCCTACCTGTGAAACAGTCTTATGGTATTTTCACTGCCATAATTAGGGTTGAAGAAACATCATTATCAGCCCTGATCACATTATCAACTGATAACCACTTACAGCTCTAACGAGTAGCAAGGAAAACTGTACAGCGCATGCAGTACCTAGGCACTTTTTGAAAGTGTTTAAGAACAAATATGCAGTACACCTACAAAGCAACATAAAGGCTGCCCTCAGAACTTTGTGCACTAAATTCTAAGAAATAATTCTGTATTCTATTCTACTGTCCCCTCCCAGGCACAAAAGCCAACAGGCCACTTAAAACACCTAACGTTGCCAAAAGTCAAAATGCATAAGTCGTTTCCAAGTGAAGTATTCTGCCAATTGGGACAGTTATTTATAGTAGATGGAGGAAAAAAGCACACTGTATGTTCAACTGTAAATGAACTAAATACTCATATCATACCCCTGGCCTATTCTAAAATAACTGTTTTTGCCAGCAAAGTGCTGGGAATTCTTGATACCGAAGAGCCAATATTGGCCCAGCCCGGCATGTTTCTGGACACTCTTTCACATACACACCTCCGTTGATCATCCTCGACTGCGCTGCCGTCATACACATCACCTCCCAGGGATGATGAAAACTCAGGGCATCTCATAAAGTTGCTGAAACCTGAGCCTCTGCTTGTTTTTTCAAGTCTTGGACAAACATAACTTTAGAGAGAGCACAGCACAGGCATAAAGAAAGAGAGGCCTGCATGTTCATCTTCCTTTCATCTCAGTCATTCAGTCAGCCATTCAGGACCCTATTGAACCAGAGCTTTTCATTATGCAAAAAAATGCTAATCCTTTTCCGATGCTTTCACACTTGTGTAAACCCCCATCCCTTCGACTGAAAAGCAATTATATCAGTTTACCTTTCTGCCAAAAACAGGACTAATATTCCAATAAGAGAGTCTCCTTTCTTTTCCTATCTTACTTTAGGGAACTAGAGATTATTAGTAGAGGCATTCTTAGAACAAGAATACATTGCTTTAAATCTGATTATGTTTCCCTAGGGGTGCAAAAGAAAGAAGGAAAGAAAGGAAGAAGGAGAAGGAGAAGGAGAAGGAGGAAGAGAGGGAGAAGAGCTTTAATTACTGCAGAAACTCTTTTCTGTGACAGACCTGACCTTCTCTGTGCAGATGCCCAGAGTGAATGAGACTCACTCTGGTCTATTAATCAGAAACAAATTATGAAAGAATGTAGCTGGACTGGTTGACACTCTCCTGCCTTGGGAGACTCAGTAACAGCCTAGTAACAATGTCCTCTTCATGGGTAATGAACAGCCATGACAAATGGGGCAGAGAAACTATTTATTTGCATATGCAAATTCCCACACAAGGGAAACATGTACAAACAAGTGTCATTGTAAGGTGGATTAGGCAAACAACGCTTTCCTTTTAGGATATTCTGCAGCCCAGAACATTAGTCAGCACAATTAAACCAGTCTCCATGGAGACTAATGAAATTTCACCATGGTATGAGTTAAATTAGATAGTTAGTTATGTGTTTCCACAATCCAAGTAGAAATCCATTATTGTTTCAGAACAATACAGCAATTGTGCCTAGCTGATCTTTGCCAGCTCAACAAGCTCCTAAGTTGACAATTTGCATATGTTAATATAATTAAGCACTAATTACATGAAACTTGTACATATTCACATGCACTTTCCCTGGGCGCTTCTCAGTTTGAACCTTGGCCAAGTCTTTAACCCTTAAAATGGTCTTAGAGGTTAAAAAAAAAAAAAACCCTCTGCCTGTGGATACTGCCCCTAGGCAGACACAGAAAGTCTCCTCGCTTATAAACACAAAGCTTAACCTGGCTTCTCATATTTCTCGCAACAATGACAGAAAATATTTTGTGAGTGTGCTAGAGACCAGGGATAAGGAAAATGAAGAGGGGGAATGGATTAGTCTTTAAAGGCTCCTAACAAGTAGCTTCTCAAAGGAGAGCAATTACATTCATTTCAAGAAAATGTTAAGAAAGAATTTGCTCTCATTGACATTGTCAAACCTTGGGAGATGAAAATGGTTTGACAACAGCAAAAACAGCAAGTAGAAAAAGGGAAAGGCATCAGCAGCACTTAATGAGCTTTACATAAATATATGCAGAGGTAATTAAGCAATGTTAATTACTATGACAACAGTTAATTGAATATAATTAGATATTTTAAGCCACTGAATAAAGCATAGTTAAGATTAATTTTATTGAGATTAACTGTAAATAAGGATAGATTAACTCTCTGTTTTGACAGGCATAAAAAGTAGTTCTGCAAATTAAGCAGGAGCATGGCCACTAGTCCAAAAATCATATATTATTTTAATGTCACACCTCAGAATCATCTCCTCAATAAACATGACTCTCCAAACCCAAATAGACAGGAATCTTGAAGAAAAACAAACAGCTTGCAGAGATTAAAGAGCCTTTTGTCCTTTTTCATGTGCATTTCTTTTAACAGACTAAATTAAGCGAGTCTGGTGTACGTTTTTTAGGAAGGAACATTTCACACTGAATGGAAAAAATGTTCTATCACATATGAAATTCGTGCAGCTGTGCAGAACTTGGTCCAGATGGTTTAAGACTATAAAACACGACCAAATGATGGACAGTAGGCCTTCCCAAGATTATATGATAAAGTCACAATCTTTTATTTTGATTCCCTCCCATTTCTGCTTTGTATCATTGCCAAGCAAATCGAATGATGTCTTTTATAGCT
Source organism: Dinomys branickii (assembly GCA_004027595.1). Taxonomy (NCBI): domain Eukaryota; kingdom Metazoa; phylum Chordata; class Mammalia; order Rodentia; family Dinomyidae; genus Dinomys; species Dinomys branickii. The sequence goes on from PVLD010004104.1 coordinate 128,377, forward strand.
GTGTTCCTCCAAGAAGGTAAAAAGAAATGTCCCTACTGAGTGCTAGAAATAAAATCTAAAAGGGAATTGAAGAAGGCCTCATTTAACAGATATCAGCTAAGTCATTCAGCCACAAAATGCCATGAGAGCTGTGACAACAGTGTATGCAGATGACACCACTTGGGTATTACTCTCACAAACAATGGTCTCTAAGATTACTTCTTAGAAAAATGTTGCTAAATGAAAATCTGTCTCTCCCAATACTTTCACAACAAGCTAATTCATGCACATTTTTTAAGAAAATCAACACAGTCCTCAAGAGTGCTGAACAAATCACTAATAAGAAAGGAGCTTCAATTGATTTTGAAATAAATCAATAGGCGATTAACATAATTTTTTAAAGCAGCAAAATGTGTACACATTGCATAAACATATATACGTACATGGTATATTTTCAATACCTTTTAGCTCTTAGTAGAACAGGGGCTTTGCACTATTGAGTCTGGCTCTACACTACCTCACAACTTCTTTAGGAATCCTTTAGTCTTTATAACGAAAATCCTAAAACGGCCTGTGAAACAAGACTACGACAAGCCATACTGCAGTGAAAGATTTTAAATCATCTAGCCTCTTCTAATAGACTTGAGACTTATTGAGGTAGAAACCATAAAAAATGAAGAAGGGAAATTTAATCCCTGAAATATTGATTTGCACATTAATATCATATAGGCAGAGGGCAATTTGGCTTCGTGGAAATGACACATTGTCGACCCTTGGTGAAGTCAGAGCCAATCTAACTGCTGAACATGTCTGAATCTCAAGAGTTATTAAGGGCTTCCCTTCTTGCCTTTATGACTTCTCTTCAGCCTACCAATGCAATCTTAAATGTATTATCTTTAAGACATAATTGTAAAACCTCAGGGGTTTTCCAGTTAATGGAAGGGAAGCCAAACCACATCAGATTCTGAAATGCAACATTAAACCCTTGCAATCAACAAAACCACCTCAATTCTCAGCCATCCAACGCAGGATCTAATATTGTTATTAGAGATAATCAAATTTCATTGTGTAAATTTAGGCTCATGGTCAGAATGGAAGCAGTAAATTCTGCAATATTAAACAGCAATTTTCTTTGCCTCTTTTATGTTTTCCTTTTTGGGTGCAGCATCTTTGAAAATAATCCAACTAGCTCAAAATTAATGAACAGATTTGGCCTCATCTGCTAAAAACTGCAAGGATTACAATAGAACTGCACATGGTTTCTTCATTTTTAACTTTAAGTGGCAACTTTCACTTCACAGACCCAGAGCCCACTAACCCCACAGCTGGTGCTATTGCTTTGACTTACACAGCTGGTTTACCTGACCTTTCTTTGTTCCTTGGGTACATTTCCCTTTCCAGATTTATGGTATTTGCCCCATATTTCATTGACCCTATCTTCATTGCTATAAAAAATGAAAACACTTGAATATGAGTTTACTTTTTTAAACACAAAAGCAGCCAGCTATTGAATAAACACAGTGATATTCTTCAACAGCTTATGTCATAAATATTAACACCATTTAAAAATAGCTGTATAAAACTTACGATCCCCACACTGATACCAGGTGCAAGAGGTTAAAACAGCTGGCTAGCCATCTTTTATTTTTGTGTGCCTTCCTGCTGATTGAAACCAAAAACCCTGAAAACTATCAAATATTCCCTTAAGGATTTTTTTTAAGGATGAGGAAGGAGAAAAGAAAACCTTCATTCTCTTTAATATGTTCCTCAGTGAAGAAAAACTCTAACACAGGCACAGAGGTAGTGAAATAATCCAAAATATCTTTCTTCTGTTTTATTTAAGCTCCATGCTTTCCAATAATCTCTATAAACAATTATCTTTAGTCTTGAATCAGAAAAGAAAAGGAAAGGAAAGGAAAGGAAAGCAAGGAAGGAAGGAAGGAAGGAAGGAAGGAAAGAAGGAAAGAAAGTCTAATCTTGCTCTGTCAGTTTTGCCAGTAAATATAAAGTAGAACAAGTGTTGGTAGCACCGAGAGTGTTACATACCCGGGCTGTGCTTTTGCTTTGCTCTCAATGGAAGCGATCGATGCCCGTGTCACTGTCGCGTCCCAATCGCAGCCAAGTCTCAGCCTTAATCTAAGCAACACCCGAAAAGGCAGCGGCAGCCGCAGCCTCTGCCTCACTCTTCCATCCATCCACCCAGCTAAAAATATAATTCTGCATATGAGCTTTAACCACTCCACGTTTATAGGGATCAAGCCACTGCAAATCCAGGAGAA